>CABHPH010154189.1:6353-43074 GCA_902168325.1 Peromyscus nudipes
AGAAAGATTGAGAAAATTAATGTGTGCCTAGAACCTCACTTGTAAAAATACCTGGTGATTTTGGAAACTATGAAATCTGCCCCATTAAAGCACTCCATCCAGTTTCTAGTATTTATATTGTTGGACAATCACTATCCAATTCTATTGCATTTTCACCAGTCCCAATAGAAACTGTGTACCGTTACCACCCAGTTCCCGCCCTCTTCCCCTTCCTCTGGTGACCACTAATTTAGTTTCTGTCTCCCAGGACTTGCCTATCTTTACATCCCAAATAAGCCAAGCACACACCCTGTGATTGTTCATGATGGCTTCTTTCACTTAGCATCGTGTTTTAAAGGTTTGCCTACTCAGCACGCATCAGTACTTCATCCTTTGTATCCAGAAGAAGAGCCCAGCATACATTTTCCTGCTTGTTCCTCAGTGGATGGGCATTTATTGCTTCTCTCTTTTGGTGGTTTTGGGGAAATTTGCAAGACACCTTCATGCACAGGATTTTGTGTAGACTGACAATGACTCTTTCATTGACCGAATTTAGTAAAATTCTTTCAAGTCCTCTTCTCAGTGAAGCCTTGACCATGGCAACATTCTTGCCAGGCCTGGAGAGCTGAATGGGAGAAAAATTCCCGTCAAATTGGCTTGGCAAGCATGTTTCCACTCTGGAGGCTCATTGAGTCTCTCATTCTCAGATTTTGATATGGAAGGCCTCAGATATGCCTCTGGTAAGGACCCTGCTAAGTTGTGTGGCGAGAATCCTTCTGTGATATCTAAGTCCTTGTCTGCTGGCCACTCTGCTTGCTGTCTATACACCAGTGTCCTTGCCTTGTGGGGAGCTGAGATGCTCCTCTCTTGACTATTGCAGTCCTGACACCTTTCACAACCGTCTGGAATAAAGTCTGCCTTGCTATTTAAACAACTGTCAAAATAATTTTTCCATAGCAGGACATATGCTTTTATTTCCCTTAGGTATATTCCTGAGAGTGGAATTGCCAAGTTGTTTGTGAGTCTGCATTTCACATCTTGAGCTACAAAGCTGTTTTCATACTGGTTTTACTGTGAATTTTACAACCTAGCCCCCACGTCTCCACAATCTAGACAACATTTGTATTTTTGGATAAGCAGTGTGTTAACAATCAAAAGGTAAAATTCATTTTTGAAATTCTTTTTTCTGCTTGTGACATGATTCCTTTTGACTGCTCCAATTTTCAGTACAGTCTTCTTCCTGATAAATAGAATCCATTTGTTGCTTTCCTCATATCTATGACAAAAATACCGGAAAGGATAAGTTAGAGGGAGGAGTAAGCTTTGAACCATGGAGATACAGGTGTAATAGAGAGGCTCTCTCTCTCTCTCTCTGGTAAACAAGGAGATAGATAAATAGATACATAGACAGAGAGAAAGAGAGAGAGAGAGAGAGAGAGAGAGAGAGAGAGAGAGAGAGAGAATGAGTTGATGACTGGTAGAGCATGGAAGCAGGGATGAGATGGCCCCAATGACCCAATACCAGTAACCCATTTCCTCCAACTAGTGATATCTCTTGAGCTTCCCAGATAGCCCTGCATGGGCACCAGGCACAGGAAACATGAGCCTCTGGGGAGCAGTTCATCCTCAAACCATAAGATGGGATGTGATAAGCTGAGGGAAAGGAGAGCTCGTCTGTACCGTGGCCTGATCCTGTGGGGGAAGAAAACAGGGGTTACAAATGAGACTTGGACAAAGCTCAAATTAGCACCAGTGACTTTGAGATTAGAATTCCAAGTGAATGGTGACACCATTGAGGAAGGAGGGATAGGCTCTGTGATACAGTCAATGCGTGTGTAATTTACATGGAAGAATCACCGCTGTACATCAGTCATGGTTGACTCATTTCTCTTGACTTTTTAAAAGTCAAACCTTCCACTAGCTATTTGTGAAAAATAACCACATTGTTAACTGTGTTTGAAACAAGATCCTCTTTCTGGTAAAGAAAAATTATATCACATATTTAAAATAAAATTCCTTGTGGCTAGAGAGATGGCTCAATGGTTAGGAGTGCTTGCAGGTCTTGCAGAGGATGAGATTCAGCTCCCACCACCTGAGTAGGGTGGGTGGCTCACAACTTCCTGTGACTCCAGCTCCTGGGGACCTGATGCTCCTTTTTGGCCTCTGTAGGCGCCCATACTCATGAATGCATATTCCACCTCTACATACATAGAATCAAAAATAGATATTAAAAATAACATAAATGACTTAAATTTTGCTCTTTTAAATCTGGGGCACATTTTGCTCTTTTAGATATAATCGCATTGATCCTAGGAGGTAGCACAATCAAAATTAATTAAGAAGGAGGGTTCTACACAATATCCAGGTACAAGTTGCCTTCAGTGAAGCTCATTTCATATTCTTGAATGGCCAGTTATGCTGTCAAAAAATAAGGAAATGAGAAAGAACACTGTCAGTGTAGATAGGGATTGGTCTCCTCATACATCTTAGTGCTCTACTGAATATGGTCCTACATGAGTGCACACGTTACATGCATCAACGCATGTGCAGACACCAGACTCTAAACTCTCAGGGTAAGACTTTGAGAACCCTGTCCTGATACTTTCCCCTCTGTGCTCCACTTCTGTGAGCTGAGCACATAGCAAACATGGCTGATTGATTCAACTTCAGTTCACTCTCATTAAAAGGCCGCAATAACTAACTGGCTTTCTTTCTGTGATATTGTTTTCCCTCAGTCAGATATGACTCATTTATTTTCTTTTGAAATAGGTTCTTTTACAGACAAAGTGTGGTAGATCAATGACTTCATTTAAAAAATGTTTGTCTTTCCAGAAATTGAAGAACAACAATAAAACCTATAATCTTATTGATTGGAATGTACTGAAAATTTTAACTGAAGTAATATTTTTTATAGTGCTGCAATGAAATGTCTTTGAAGTAGGATGTAGATGGTTTTCCATGAAGACACAAAGCTTTTAATTAATATTCACAACAATTGATATGGATAATTTTTGTCACTAGAGGACTGCTATAGTTTCCCATTGATGCAATAGAAATATATTGAGGACAACGAAAAAGTAATTAACAACTGAATATGAGGGTCATAAAATGGAATTATTCCCTAGTCCACAGCAAGTTCTACATGCATACAAAATTATCTTCTGAAAGTAAGACAATACTCAATGCTATGTTTTTTTCTCCTCTTAAAAAGTGTGCATTTAATGTTTTTGTTGAACACAGGCTGCTTGGGCTTTAATAAGCATCGTTAAATGCTGCCCAGACAAGATGGAGCAGAGAGGAATTTAGGAATAATAGTGAGAGATGTAATAATGGGTAGAGAAAAAAGTACTCAATTTAAATTTCCCTTTTCTGAAAGGGATGTGGGCTAGTACAGTATAGTAGTAGAAATATTCACCTGGAAGTCTGTGTTCTGATCCATTCTCTACCACATACTTAACTGATGAAAATGAGTTATTTAACATTTTGAAACATATTTAACATATTAAATTATTAAGTATAAAAATATTTAACACATTTAAACATAAGCTATTTATGCTTATAGGACAGCAAAGTTGTATAGCTTATTCTTTTTGTGGGACTCCTTACAGAGGAAGCAGGGCTGTCTCTGACTCTGTTACCTGCTCTTGGGACCCTTCCCTCCTACTGGGTTGCTCGTCCAGCCTTAATAGGAGAGAAGGTGTCTAGTCTTACCACAACATGGCTGGCTGATATACATTGGAGGCCTGCCCTTTTCTGAAGAGAATGGAGGAGAAGTAGATGGGGCTGGGGAAGAGGGGAGGTTTTGGGGGAGGGACTGGGAAGAGAGGAAGAAGGAAAAAGATACTGATCAGGCTGGAAAAAGTTAATTTATAAAAAGAATTCTTATCCATTGTCAAAAGTAACTGCTCTGCTACCTATCTGTCTCATTGTGAAGCCCATGGAACAGCAACCTGCAGGGTAGGAGATGACCATTAGCCAATAGAGTGGCACTTTACAGGGGTGTAAGATGATCATCAGCCAATGGAATAGCAATTTACAGGGGTGGAAGATGATTGTCAGCCAATGGAATGATATCCTGCAGGGGTGGAAGATGATCATTGGCCAATGGAATAGCAACCTGCAGGGGTGGAAGATGATCATTATTACATATGATTGTTCAAATTACCACCTTGACAGAATCTAGAGACACCCATGAAACAAACCTCTGGTGAGTCTTTAATGGATTTTCTAGGCAAGCTTAATTGAGATGCTTTGTAAATGTATGTGGCAGCATCCCATGGACTGAGGTCCCAGACTCCATAAAAAGGAGAAAGGAAACAGACACCATATTCATTGCTCTCTGCTTCCTGACTGAGGGTGCAATGTGTGACCAGCCGATTGACGTTCACCATGACTTCCCCATCAGGTTGGGCTGTGTCCTTGAACTATGAGCCCAAATAAGCTCTTTCTTTTTGGAAACAAACAAGCAAACAAAAAAACAAACAAACAACAAACAAACAAACAACACCCCCTGCCAAGAAACAAAACAAAACACCCGAAACCTGTTCAACTGAGTTTAGTTCAAGGTGGGTCTGGAGCCCTGGGTTGGTCGCATTTCAGGTTAGCAATGACACAGATATCTGAGTTCCTTTCCACAGGAAGTTTGAAAAGCCAGGAGTACCATTGCACACTTGTCAGCCCAGCCCATGGGAGGCTGCACAGGAGGGCTGCAGGTCCGCAGTCAGCCTGGGTGCGCACCGAGAGTCTATCTCAAAAGACAAAAGAATGAGAAGAAAGAGTGGTAGCTTACCCCAGAAAGTTGCAGTAGCAGGGCCCGCAAACGTCCGTCATGGTCCCTCCCTCTGTTTTCCCTCATGTTACAGTGCTTTTCAGTTCTCTGGATAGCAATAAAACTGGTAGGCAGATTGCAACTCCTAGCATACGACAATGCCCATTTGGGAGTGTGATCTTCTTTGAGACGCTGCCTCCCCACCCTGTGATTAGCTGATTTCATAAGGAGAGCCCGAGGAAGGTGTGGATTTTCTAGGATCCAGTGCTGCTTCCAGGGTTGCTGTGAGGATGTTATCACACTGTTGCTAGTGTGTTTAGCCTCACGCTGTAGCTACTAAAGCTTGATGTCTAAGAGGACTTGGCAAAACGGAGGCCCCTGTTGGGGTGTGTGACTTTTGAAGTCCTGTTGTGTGAATTGTTTCTGGGAAGATGAACAAACATTTACTCACTCCAGACAGGGCACCAAAGACAGGACAAAGAAACAACTCCTCTGGGCTCTAGCTTTGTGAATCAAGGACGTAACTAAGGCTACTTATGGGAAGATGGTGAGCATCTACTTGTGGATGCATAGACAGAACCATTGAAAAAAATGTCTTTCACTTTCTTGGCAACACTGAACTATGAATCCTTGGAGAGGGGTGATGCTGGGGAAACATTCCTGAGATGAGAGAACCTAAGTATTGGGGAAAGGTAACTAGTTCTCTGTTGGGTAGGCACAAGGAAGTAGACATTCAGGAACCATGCTGGGCAGCTGGCAGCGACCGAGCCTCGTTCTGATTTGTGTGTGCGAGGCAACGAGAGGTTTATGGAAGATAAATGCCTATCAGACTGAAGTTTGGAAACGGTGACTCAGGGCAAAATAAGGGAGAAATGTCAGTAGGTGAGATAATCACCCTCCTGCTCACAAAAAGGCAGGTCAGGTAGTTGGTCCCAGCCCCACCTGAGGTAGCTCTGTGCCCCTAGATTTACCAAGGATCCGCATGACCCACCCCTTCCCCTTCTCAAGAGTAATGACTGATCAGGCAAATGCTGTCATGAACGTGTGTTTCTGCCCTGACTGGGCTGACTTTGCCTGAAGCAATTCAAAGTTGCCCCGGCCATTTTATGATGATTTTCACCGTATTCACCATTTCTTGAATTTAACATGATCTAGTGGAGAAAATCAAAAGTGGAGACCAGATCAACGTCTATTAATGTATAATGATTTCTTTGAAAAGTAAATTAAAAAACATTCAAAGTAATATACATTGTGGTTTGTTAGTATTCTATGGTTTTCTCTGCCTGCTGAGTCTTCAGTTAGTGCAGTTCTTAGCTCTTCCTCTGTTATTTCCCTACATATATCTACAGCCTTGATGAGTTCACAGGTGGGTCTTGTCTCTTAGGTGTCTTCTTGGGAGCTGCCTAACCTGGGTGCTGGGAACCTAATTGCAAGATTAGCAAGTGCTTTTAATCAAGGCATCATCTCGCCAGCCCCAGAAATTCCTAGAGGGAGACTGAAAGGGGCTGGAATGCATGTTTCATGAGCAAGGAAACAGATACAAAGCAGCAAAGCAGCTGGATCAATTGCATAGGCTCTGTTAGAGAAAAGAATTAGGGTCGAATTCCATCTCCAATTCTCAGCCAAGGCTCATTCCTAGGAGATTTTCTAGAGGTTAATATTTTTGAATAAAACACTTTTATCTCTTTTTGACATGAAAACTGCAGATAATTTAAAAAGAAATAGGTCAATTCTCCTCGGTGATGATTGTAGCTTTACGTCATTGCATTTTTCTAAAGATAAGCATCTTTTCGGCCGTTGCAATATGCTGCTTGCTGAATAGATACTAAAAGCATGAATTCTCCCTGAGGACTTATGATCTAATGAGACACATAAGACCATAAAAGAGAAAATGAAGATGAAGAAACTTGGTTGTTCCCCTGGGGTAGACATATTTGGCATCTAGCTAAACATTCAGAGGTGTTTTTCTTTCTTGACCCCCCTCCCCAACACACTCACACTGAGTTATGGTGAAGACATTTTAGAGGAAGGAGGTAAAGGTTTGAAGAGAAAACTTAAAGGAGAGGGAGAAATTAATTGCCATCAATTTGGAGAAAGGGCTCCTAGGCTATGAGAAACAAAAGTGAACTCTTTTTGGTTTTCACACAATGAACTGGTCCAGTTAGAAATGGGAATTCAAGCTCAGTTAATGCGAGGCAAATGTCTCTGTGTGTAAATACTCATCCCTAGACTTTTCTTCCTTCTCTCTTTGTGGTCTCAAGATTTACTCTGAAGAAATATCTTCTGTGGAGAATAGAAACACTTTCAAATAAAAGTGGAAACAAAATTAGAAATGTGGTCATTACTTTAAGAGCTTCATCTGTCCCTAACTCAATGCATTACTTTTATATGAAGATAAAACTATGAAAATGAACCTAAGTCCTAGTGTCATTTTTAGGTCAACGTTTTTTGTATATCCCAATAAGGGATGGAGGGGTTGGCCACAGGCAAAGGACACCTGTTGGGTTAGGTTTTAGCATGCCGAGTATTCCAAACCATGGATCTGCCATTTACAAAGATTCTTTTGTGCCGCTACCCTCCTGGTTCTGTAATTCCTCCTGTGCTTTTCTCCACATTTCCAATTAATATGCAGCATTCTCTTGGTACACTCTGACATAGCCTGTCATCTCCTTCTGGTTCGGTCTTGTGAGGCAGTTGCTTGGTCTTTGTAGTTCTTCTCTACACCAGGCAGTTAGGGAGGCCATGGTGAGACAGCCTTGGCAAGAAACAGCTTCTCCAACATCACACAAATTTCTTTTTTGATGACCGGCAATTCCACTTTGCTGTACGGTGCCGGGGAGGACCATTTCTTTGAGACTCAGTTTCTCTTTATTCGAAATAGGCTTAAGCTGGTATTTACTGCACAGATTTCCTTAGGAGAGCGAATGGTGCAATGAATCGGGATCTGTAAACGAGTGTCTGAATATAGTCAATAACATTAAATCAATGGCTCTTGCTATGATTAGTATTAAACAGGTGGTTCTAAAAGAGATGTTTATGAATAAGATGCTTCTTCGCTCCATGTCTCTTCACATTTGAAACAAAACTCAAAAATATGCCCCAGCATTGTAATTGCAATCCTTCCATATGCAGTGAAAGCCATCGGCACAGAGTGTGATACTGTGACTGCTGTGTTCATACAAACTGTATTGGTTACCTTATCATTGCTGTGGCAAAGCACTTGACCAAAGCAGCTTAGGGCCGAAAGGATTGACTTTTGGCTCATAGTTCAAGGGTATAGTCCATCATGGCAGGCCAGTTACGTGACAGGAGCTTGAGGGAGCTTCTTTCATTATCTCCCACAGTCAGGTTGCAGAGAAAGAAATGAGTGCTGCTTCTCAGCCTGCTTTCTCCTTTTAACTTAGTCCTGTGGAATGGTGCTTCTCACCTCACGCTTCCCCCACCTCAATTGACCTAATCCAGAAACTCCCTCACAGACGTGCCCAGAGACTTGTCTGCCAGAATGCATCAAACCAGACCATAATCCCAAATGGGCATTGTCGGATGGCATGAGTTACACATGAGTTTACAGTTTTATTGGCATCCAGAGAACTGAAAAACACTGTAACGTAATGAAAATCAGAGGGAGAGACCATGACGAGTGCTAGGTATCATCAAGTTGGCAATATTAGCTATCTCATGGGCAAGTCTATTCTATTTACTCTAGAGAACAAATATTTCTTCAATAAAAGGTACGTACTACATATTATATATTTAGGAAGAAGTCAAACGTGGGTAGAAATAGTTCATATCTTTCAAATGCTCATGATCTGGAGGAAGGTACCACTGTAAGAGCACCCGTTTCACATAGTATGGAGCTGAGTTTTGGAGACAGATGAGAGTGCTGGAGTAAATACGAATACCCAATTCCATGAGCGGCCCGAGTCGGGCTTCACAAGGCAGGTGGTGTGGTTCATGTGATTAGGATCTGGATTGAGTCATAGCTGAGAGGTAATTCCATTTCTGTGTCTAGGAAGAATGAACAAAAGCTGGAAAGACTGAGTGCCTCCTCAAAGGGAAGGTCAGGTGCAAGTGGCCAATGAACACATAAAACTGTTCAGCAGCCTTAGCCATCCAGAAAATGCAATAAATTTATACCAAGAGTTCATACCACAGCAGTCACAATGGCCGCCATCAGGAAAACAAGTGAAAGCTGGTAAGTATGTAGGAACAAAGAATCTTGTTAGTGGCAATGCAAACTGGTCTGGTTACCGTGGCAACTGGTGTGGAGTTTTTAAAAGAAACTAAAAATAGAATTACCATGCAATTCAATTAGGCCACTCCTCCATATATACCCATGGGATCTAAGTTAGCACAACACACAAATACTTTCATATCTATGTTTATTGTTACCTTATTCACAATGACCAAGGTATGGAAACAGCTTAGGAGCCCATCAATGATCAATGATTAAAAAAATGTAGTACAGAAACACAATGGGTATCATTCAACTATAAAGAAAATGCAACTATGTCATTTGCATGAACATGCATGTAACCAGAAATCATCATGTTAAACAAAATAGTCCAGACTTAAAAAGACTAACACCACCAATTTCCTTGAATTTAAAGACTTTAGATTGAAAAAAAAAACATTAAAGTAGAAGAAGGACCATTTTAGAGGAGAAAGGAGACCAATAGAAGGAGACAGAGTGGGTAAGAAAAAAAACAATGCATGTGTGGGGTATGGTGATCATATATGTGTTCATTATATACATGTATGAACACATCACAATTGAAATCCATTGTGTTGTACAACTAATATATGCTGATCTGTAGGAGCTCCTGTTTGAGTGTAGAGGGAAGAGAGAGAGAGACAGGTGGAGATGAAAAGATGGGAAAGGACATTGGTGTCACATCCTTGAGGTTTTTACATGCTGGGCAGGAGATTTGTACTTTAGTTGTTAGGTGATGAAAAGTCACTGGACGTGTTTGAGCTTGACAATGACATGATCCAATTAGAGTTTTAGAAGCAATAGCTCTGAGAGAAGAGAATTGGAAAGTGCTGAAATAGAGCCAAGAAGTTCAATAAGGATACTGCGATGAATCTGTTAATATCCAGAGAAGCACTGAAAATGGGCTGGAGTGTGGATCACCTTAGGGAAAGGTAAGGGTTGAACATCATTTCAGAAGTAGGATCCATGGCATTTGGTAAGTAATTGGAAAAAGGTGATAAATGGCTAGCAATTCAAAAAATCCTTACATAAGAATGAGACACTATCAAATATAATGGATATTAGTGTTCTCAGAGACATCTTTTGTGTCTTTGGGACTAGAAACTGAGAAAAAGTATTTGGATTGTGGACCTACATATTGTTGGAGTGCTGCTATGAGATACCGTAACAGGAATGTGAATCTTTGTTACGCTGTTCCCAGAAGCAGAACTGAGAGGTTGAGACATTGGAACAAGGGAAAGATGAGGTTATAATAGAGATAGAAGGGTGTGTGGTCAGCTTGCCACCACTGTGATGTGAGGAAGCACCTGAGGGGACTCATAAAACGCAAACTGCTTTTTTGGTTCATTGTTTCAATGTATGGCGAGTTCATCCTTCACTTGGATCTGTGATGAGGTAGTACAGGGCCAATAGGTTAAGAGAAGTTGCTCATCTCACGGGTGCCAAAGGCAAAAAGAGGTAGAAGAGAGGCTGTCTCCCAGAATCCTCTGTGAGGTCATGCTCCAGTAAACTAGCTTCCTCTCACGAGGCTCTACCCTTTACAGTTTCATCATCATCATCATCCCATAGGGTCACACGCGGGCCCAAGACTTGAACACATGAGCCTTTAGGGGACCTTTACCACACAAGCTATAGAGAATACAGATATTAATAATAAGGATATTAGTGATGATTGATGATATGTTCTCCTTACTAAACCAGGGAGGGCAATAGGCTCAGCTGGCAAAAGAACAGGAGCACTTTTTTTTTCCAGTCTAATAGAAAAAAGGGAGCAGATGATGAAATGTGAGCAAGTGGAAGAGAAGATGTGGGAATGTGAATGACTTGGGTTATTATTTTAATGGGTTAGTGAGCAAAGGACCTTGACTAGGAACTGGGAGGGTTAGGAACGTGATAAAGAAAATCTGGAACAATCCTTTTTTTTTGTGCAGAGAGGAGAATCAGTGATGTGTTTTTAAGCAACAGATAGTAAGGGTCTAACTGAGGTTGTAAAATATGGATTAATAGACAGTCCGTTCACATATAAAATTCTAACGAAAGCAGGCCATTATCCTCAACTCCATCCTATGATACCCTGGAAAGTAGTTCAGGTTTATCCTGAAGATGTATTTAGGAAGCAGGAGGAAGAAATTATAGCATACACCACACACACAAAAATCACCTTTCCTAAAATTTATAAGGTTCTTAAAAATGAATTCTGCTTTTCCCCCTTGATGTGCTGTGGTAGCTGATGCCTGCATCCCCACTTCCTGTCTTGTAGAACTCTACCTCACCTTGCTGTAACCCCATTCTGCCATCTTTTCCCTCTGCCTCCTTGAGCTACTCAGAGGAGGACTGACTTTCATCATGGTTTCTTTTTCCTCATGCAGGGTTTCACTATGTAGCCCAGGTTAGCCTCAAACTTGTAGCCATATTCCTGCTCCATTCTCCCAAATGCTGGAATGACAGGTGTGAGTCTCTATGCCCACCTTGAGTTTTTTTTTTTAAAAAAGCCTTTATTTTTATTTATGTGTATGTCTGTGCGTCTCTGTGTACATACATTCATATATGTGCCCACAGAAGACAGAAGACAGTGTTGGATCACCTGGATCTGAAGTTACAGGTGCTTGTGACATGGATGCTAGGAACCAAATTCTGGTCCTGTGCAAGAACAGCAAGAATTCCTAACTGTTGAGTCATCTGTCCAGCCATGGGACTTGAGTTTTTACTTTAAAATGATAAGTCTATGGCCTACTTTATGTCATTTTTGTCTTTACTCACTTTTCCCACCTCCCTTCTCTGCACATAGCCTTGAGAACCCCCAAGAAACACCCAGGATCTGAGCAACACATGGGACAAGGGAAAGATGATTTCCAAGGAAGAGTGGTGTTTCTGAGAAGGGGGGCGGGGGCGAAGGAGGCTACTGACCCTTGGGATTTAACCTTTTTAAATATTCCATCTACAGTCGCTAGCATGCCAACAAATAAGTCCACACATGACTCAATGCCCTCTAACATGTCTCCAACAGCTATGTATTTAGCGCTAAGTTGCCACTTTTCACGGATGCTCCACAGCTCCTGAAAATTGCCAGAGTTTAAAAAGGTTAGGGATGGTCATTTTTATTATGTATATTTTGCCTGTATGCATGCCTATGCACCACGTGCATGCAGTGCCCATGAAATCCAGAAGAGGGGCTCATATTACCCAGGACTGGAGCTACAGACGCCTGCAAGCCATTATGTGCATGGTGGGAATTGAACCCTGGTCCTTTGGAAGAGCAGCTGGTGTTCTTAACTGCTGTGACATCTCTCCAGCCACTCTGAGATTAATTTAAACTGGAAAAAAGTGTCTGTGAACTTCTTTGATATGGCATTATTCTCTGACTTTTGAAACATTATTGTCTTCTAGAATGTTCTTTGGTGCTTCCTTAGGCTTACTACAGATATTCATAATACTTAAGATCGCTGTACTATTACTTTTTTATCTATGCAGGTTTCCTGTGACTGACAGCTTTCTCTCATTTTGATCTTTGGGATATTGCCCTCTTCCTGAATTTCTTTTTTCAGTGTGTACATAGCTGGGTACTTATTATCCACCAGTTTTGAACTCATTCCACTTTCTCAGAAAGCTTTCTCTGACTGACTTACTTAAAAGAGCACTCTTCCCTGCACCTTCCCATCTGGTATTTAAATTCTTTTATTTATTTGCTTATTGTTATACAATCTTTCCTGCCAGAATGGACTCTCCCAGAGGCAAGAGGCTTTTCTCATCTCATTCGCCATTGCCTACCAAGGTACGCTATACAAAAAGACATATAGTTACATTTCACCTTGAATGTGATTTATTTTGATGGCTTCTCCATGGATGCTGGGCTGTTTATTTGGATACCATGATTTTCCTGAGGTGAGTTCTAATTTGTACATTAGTATGTTCATATATTTATGCTTTTTTTTACTTTCCTTCTTAATTGAAGTCATTGTATAGATTTACATGCATATAGAGTATAGTTAATAATAACTTGTAATAATATTAGAGATTACTTTTATGTTATTCCTATTTTAAGAGATCTGGACCTTCCAGTTCAATGATGATATTACCTACCAAGACAAATAGCTCAAGCATATTATCAACCAGGCAATTTTGCGACAAGAGAAAGGTGGTTTTCAAAGATAAAGAACTCAAGAGGGTAGGAGGTTTGGGGAATAGAACTGGGAATGCTTAGTGATTAAAATAATGATGGTGTACTGGCAATTCTGTGAGTGTAGATGTTAAAGAACAATTACAATTAGGTGTTGTGTGACACTGTTCCTGGGGAGATGTGAACAAGCATCTATTCACCACAGATAGGAAGCTTATAGTAGACCAACAACACTGAAGTCCAACATGGTCAGTCAGTGAGTTTTGGAGGAATACTTAAAGGAGAATGAACTAGGGGTTACTTACAGGAACATGGATGACTCAAAGGCTGCTCTATCATTGAAAGCCCATCCAAGCATGGATGATTGTAGGGAGCTGCGTGTAGCCACGCCTTACAGGTGGCGCTGGTTATCGCCTTCCACCATCCCGAGGTGAGCGCTCCCAGTGGTAAACAATTATAGCAGAGGTTGTGGCTTGCTACGCATGCTTGAGCCTATTGGGCAATGCCCACGTGGCGATCTGGGGTTGGCTGCCCAGAGCCTATATAAGGCCGGGAGAGGCTTTGCCCGGGGGGATAATGGATGAATGGAATGGGAGTTTTTAGAAACCAGAAGACTGATTAAGGCCTGAATAAACTGCAAGAAGAAGAGCTCGGTGTTGTGTCCTCCTTGCTGGACGAGTGGGGCGCGACAGATGATGCGTCATGAAAACTGTAACTCTGCATGACTTGCAAGCAGCTGGGTGGATCAGAGAGTCTCCTTTCCATAGCAGCCGAGCTGAAAGGGAGGGAGTTTTGTGAATGTTAAGTCTTTCTAAGTTTCAGGGACTTACTGAGACTTGTGTGTTATGTACTTTCTGAGTCTTAAGGGGTCTCTTAACAGGCCTCCCTCCAGCATGACATACTTCAACTCAGAGGAAATTGCTACATTGTAGTAGGGGAGAGAAAAGGGTGAACACAAATCACAGAACCCCTGAGGGTTGTGAGAAATATGAAGCACAGAGATGCAATCAGTGTTACCATAATCAAATGAATAAGTGAAAAATCCCCTGCTTTAATGCATTTACCTTAATTGTTTTAGTATTAATAAAAGCTCGGGAGTCAGAAATTGAGATAAAAACCTGATAAATCCAAGGAACAGTGGAAGAGGAAAAATAGGCTGACCCTATTCTCCGTGTTTCCTCGACTGAAAAACCCTCAAAATCTCCCCAAGCCCCTCCTTATCTATTCCTGTCCTTTTCTATCCAGCTTCCTCAGTCCTCCAACATATCTATGGCTAATTCCAGTCAGCCAATCGATGACTCCACCCTTCGATTTAAGGTTTAACTTTATTGGCATAGCGGAGTGGCAGTGAGAACAATTCTCCCACAACACTGCTTGTTTCAGATGGTGCAATGCAAACACAGAGAGGGAGTAACTGAGGCCGCTCATACTATTCTGATTCTGCTTTCTCTTGCAAGGAGAACAGTTGCTAAACTGGAAAAATTTAGCAGGCTGTTGAAAACTGAGGAACATAGAAGATCATTCTGTGATTTTTCAGGGTGTTGTCTTAGGCTGTGTGTGTGTGTGTGTGTGTGTGTGTGTGTGTGTTTATGATAGTGGATGTTTTGGATAATTATTTTAAAATCATGGAGAAATCAAAACATTCCAAAAGACCACATAGGTGAAAATGATGTCTTGATTAACTATACAAGATAATGTGTCAAACATGTGGATGGTTATGGATACAGCAGGGAAATGGATATAGCTAACTGATATTCATTCTCAAAGAATTTTGTCTGAGTGACTCATTCATTCACTTAGAAATCATTATTTAGAAGTTTTCCAACAAGACTCTGTTTAACATTTGTCTCATACATTTTTTAAACTTTGAGTTATATAAAGACACATAGAAAAAAAGATACATAGGTTTGCTTATCAAATTTGTGGATGACAGAGCCTGGGAAAGAGAGATAATATGATGGATGTGAATCATCATTCAAACTGATTTCATCAGATTGAAAATGTAGGTAGAACTCAGCAGTGTAATATTTCAGGAGGATAAAAATAACAATTTGGATTAGCAAAGGAACACCTCTGAGAGTCTTGTTAGGATGCAAACACCTGGGACACTGTCTTCACTCTAAGAAAGTTTGCTTTGTTAGGAAGTGAGTCATTTAGATTAAAGTTGACAGAGATATTTTTGCTAATCTGACCATATCTGCAGTACAGTGTTCCTTTAGGAGGGGTACTGAGAGACAGAATAAAATGACAAGGATCATAAATGCCTTATAACCTATAAGGAATAGTTGAGTCTACCTGGAACACTAGAGAGTGAGACAAGACTTAGGAGTCTATGAAGACTCTTTCTAAATTAGTGAAAGGTTACCACATCAAAAGTGGAGAAGTAGGTATGACTCCAGAGTAGTAGCTTCAGGCTATTATCGTGGCATAAGCTATAATAAATTGTTAATGTAATATTTTATCAAGTAACTGGTTTCTGGGGGTGGTAAGTTACACATTAATCTAAACGTTATACAACACATGTCCCAGACAAGTCCCATTATAATTACTTATGACTCTCTCTTTTTTTTTATAATTTATTTTATTTTATTTTACAATATAATTCAACTTTACATATCAGTCATAGATCACCCCATTACCCCTCCTGCCACCCCGCCCCCCTCTCCCCGTCCCACCCCCCATTTCCATCTCCTCCAGGGCAAAGGCTCCCCCAGGGATTGAGATCGACCTGGTGGACTCAGCCCAGGCAGGTCTAGTCCCCTCCTCCCAGGCTGGGCCAAGGGTCTCTACTAAGCCCCAGGTTTCAAACAGCCAATTCATGCACTGAGCACAGGACCCGGTCCAACTGCCTGGATGCCTCCTAAACAGATCAAGCCAATCAGCTGTCTCATCCATTCAGAGGGCCTGGTCTAGTTGGGGGCCCCTCAGCCATTGGTTCACAGTTCATGTGTTTCCGTTTGTTTGGCCACTTGTCCCTGTATTCCATCCATCCCTGGTCCCAACAACTCTAGCTCACATAAACCCTCCTCCTTCTCGCCAATTGGACTCCCGGAGCTCCACCCAGGGCCTGACCGTGGATATCTGCATCTAGTTCTCTCAGTCACTGGATGGGGCTTCTAGTACGACAATCAAGGTGTTTGGCCATCCTATCACCAGGGTAGGTCAGATCGGGCTACCTCTCGACCATTGCCAGCAGTCTATTGTGGGGGCATCTCCGTGGATCTCCGTGGGCCTCTCCAGCACTCTGCCTCTTCCCATTCTCATGCGGTCTTCATTTATCATGAACATTCCCTGTGTTTCCTCTCTGCACTTGATCCAGTTGGGATCTCCCGCTCCCCCAAGTTCTCTTTCCCTCGCCCCTCGCCCCTCATTATCCCCACTCACGTCCAGTCTGTTCATGTAGATCTCATCCATTTCTCCATCATTGGACAATCCCCGTGTCTTTCTTGGGGTCCTGTTTTCCAGGTAGCCTCCCTGGTGTTGTTGATCCCATTTTTGCTTTTTACATATTTTTAGTGTATCAGTGTGTTATTAGAGTATATAGAGTTTGTCACATTTAGATTGACTCTATATTTATAGCCAATGTGAGTACAATGTAGACATGAGTGGTGGAGCTGGGACAGACCAAAGCCTCTGTCTTTCTGCACAGCCTGGCAAGATACTGTAAAACCCTAGCCCCAGATTTCATGATCAAACTTCAATTAAAAAAAAAACAACACCAAACAAATCAGGATGTCTTATTGACAGATAATCTTAAAATCAATCGAGGGATTTTGAAATTTTTTTTTTTTTGGAATGAAAAGCATCTGAGTTCATTTTATTTACTCCCTGATATGGGAATCATCAATCAGCTCACAATGTCAGCTTAGCCAGTCAGATGATCAATTTTGTAAAGGAGTTAAACATGAGGCAACCCCAATCACACAAACAGACAGACAGACAGACAGACAAACAAACAAGCAATGAAGACCACCACAGCTGTGTCTTAGTAAGTGTCTTTGGTGATCAGAATGCCCCTGTGTGGTTAGAAACTCTTAAAGCTGCAGAGGAATTGATCTAACTACATTACAAATTGTCATAGTTTCATTTTTGTTGCCTCAATAAAATACACTGACAAAATTCATGTTAGGGGAGTAGGGCCTGTATTAGCTCATAATTCAAGGTTACAGTTTACATTGTGAGGAAGTCAAGGCAGGAACTTCAAACAGCCAGTCACATACCTAAGAGCACAGAGAAATGAATGTATGTATGTTTACTTTCTTGCTTGTTCGTATCCAGTTCCACTCTTCAGTACCCCTTTCTTAAGGAATGGTGCTGTCTGCAGTGGGCTGGGTCTTCCTACATCAACTATCTTAATTTAGACAATCCCCCACAGACATGCCCATAGGCCGACTCAACATGGACAATCTCTCATTGAGATTCTATTCCCGGGTGATTCTAGGTTGTGCCTAAGTTATTATCTCTTCTTTGTTCAAATTTTCACTTAAAAAACCCCCTAGTACTTGGTATCAAACCCAGGGCTCCATTCATGCTGGGTAAGCATTCTACCAATGGACCCGCATCCGTAATACCAAATTGTTACCTTTAAAAAGTGGTTAATCTATTGCTGTGGATATCACTCTATATAAATAAAATGCCGATTGGCCAATAGCCAGGCAGGAATTATAGGCAGGACAAGCAGAGAAGAAATTGTGGAAACAGGAAGGCTGAGGAAGGGAAGCCAGCCTGGTGTCCAGGGAGCAGCATGTAAAGGCAATAGGTAAAGCCATGGAACATGTGGCGACATATAGATTAACAGAAATGGGCTGAGTTTAAATGTAAGAACTAGTCAGTGGTAAGCCTGAGCTAATGGCTGAGCAGTTTAATGAATATAAGCTTCTGAGTGATTATTTTATAAGTGGTTGCGTGGTCCGTGGGGTTGAGTAGGACTGGAGAAAACTTCAGCTATAATCTATGAATGATTATATTTTAGAGTATGTAAATTATCTATAAAAATGGAGATGAGTGCTAAAATTGTTGCTTGTTGTCCATGTTTTATAAACAATCATGCTCCTTTGTTCAACTTGCAACATGCTAATATTCAAGAGTAGCACAGTGGTTGGGGGCTTTGTGTTGTCCAATTCCCACATCTTCTATCTGTGTGGCTTAAGCAAGTCTTCAAGGGGCAGCTTTCTAGCATGCAACATGTAACAGTCCTATCTCCAGAATGGAGGTGCTGTGAGAATTCAGTGAGATGATCTTTATAAAATACCTGGGGCAAATAACTGGTCCGTACATATTTGTGTTGTTTTTGTTCATTGTTCCTAAGCCAAGATGGAGACAATAGTAAGGAAAAGTATTTCCTGTTCTTCATTCTTATGTGAGAATGGAGATTGGTAGTGAGACAAGATATGCTCTTTGTTAATGCTTGTTAATTTAGTTAATGCTTACTTCTCAGGTACATGCAAAATACAGAAAGTTTGCTTCACACATCCTGGGTGTGCTGGCTAGTTTGACATCAAACTTGATACAAGCTAGAGTCATTTTTCAAGAGGGAACCTCAATTGAGAAAATGCCCCCCACTAGATAGCTTGTGACAGCATTATCTTGTTTAACGGTTGATGTTGCAGAGCCCGGCTCACTGTGGTTGGCGCTACTCCCGAGTTAGTGGTCCTGTTTGCTGTGAGGAAGCAGGCTGAGCAAGCCTTGAGGAACAAGCCAGTAAGCAGTACCCCTCCATGGCCTCTTCATCAACTCCTTCCTCCAGGTTCCTGCCTGCCTTGAGCTCCTGCCTTGACTTCCTTGGATGATGGGCTGGAGGCCATTAAGATGAAGTAACCCTTTCCTCCCCACACTGCTTTTGGTCACGGTGTTTTGCCACAGCAATAGAAAGCCTGACTAGGTCAGTGGGCTTTAGGCGATCTTTGGTAAAAGCCAGACCACCAAGGACATAATTCTTAATCATTTTTGAACCATAGACGGGTGGATTCCCTACCATAGGTTTCCTTAGCAACTTACCTTTCCAGAGTTTGTTGACATTGTTGATGACTTCATTTATTTCTCATAAAAGGTAGCTTGGAATAATGACTTAAATTTATATAAAGGGAAAAAGCTGAAGACAGACTGAAGCTACTCGAGTTGGTAAAGATCACCCGGAAAATCAAATTCTGGAGCTTCACCCAGCAACTCTTTCTGTAAAGTTCAGCAGTCTAATCATAAATGGAGCTGTGAAAGACAGAGCTACCCTGAGTGTGATTAGTAAAAACAGGGCAAGAACCATCCTGAAATGTCAGGCATTAGTGATGAACTTAAATTGCTTTTCCATAATAAAGTTATACTTCCGATGTGACATTTGCAAACGCGTGTCCCGCCTGGGATGATTGCTTCAATCTCTCCTTCTGAACTGTGATTTTACTAATAGCAGAGACTGATATTTGGGATGGCCATGTCGCAGAGCCTCTGCTGCACTCTACATATTTAGTAGGTTTTAGCAGAAGCGTGCGTCTCCTTTTTCCATTTGCTGGGACTCACTGCCCATGCTCTTCAGCTGTCTTGAGACTTAACGGCACTCAGCACCCTGAATAGTGAAATATGGTCCTCCGGGGAACATCAACATTTAAATTATGTCAACAGTTTCTAATGAAATCTCTGCCAAAGTGGTGTATATGTCTTTGCTGTCATAAATAGAATATGCAGGACATAATTTGAACAGTTTTTAGGAGACTCAGGATCATTGTGAGTATAGGCAAACGGAATGGTCTTAGGCTTAGGTTGGCATAGGCTGCTTGCCTATAAAACAGTCAGTCCCACCTTGCCTTTGACTGTCTTTTTTTTTTTTTTTGCCATAGTCAGACCGTCTACTTTTGCTAACAGGCTGTGTCTCCTTAGCAGTCTTTCTGTCTTTTAATTTGCTATTTTCTAATTATCTGTTTTTCAGTTTAAAAGATAAATGAGCCATTTAGAATGGTATATAAAAAAAACGGGAAAATAAACACTAAATGAAGGCATATGAAACTGTGCCATAGGCAAGATACACAGTCTTAATATTCAGAATTTAAAATAAATTATTTATTTGCTTCTTATTCTTATTAATTATTATTATTATTCGTGCATGTGTGCATGTGTGTGTGCGTGCGTGTGTGTGTGTGTGTGTGTGTGTGTGTGTGAGAGAGAGAGAGAGAGAGAGAGAGAGAGAAAGAGAGAGAGAGAGTATATATGTGTACCACATTGTGAAGGAGGTCGGAGAGGGCAGTGGATCCCCTGTAGTTACAGGAAGTTTTGAGCTGCTGTGTGAGAGCTGGGAATTGAACCCTGGAGAAATGCAAACATCAGCCCAGCCTTAAACCCTTCCTCCTACAGTGGTGTCCTGTCTGCAACATATGCCAGTGCAATCGTGGGACAAAGCCTGTGGGGGTCACCACCCTGGATCTGATTTGACCTTAGGCCTATTCCAGGAGATGGAACTGTTTGGCCCTGTTTGGGTGACCAAGAACTTGAGACTAGATAGGCCAGGGACTTGGTAAAACCAAGTAATACTGGTCTAAAAACAAACAAACAAACAAACAAACAAACAAACAAAGTAACTAACTTAGCAATAAAATGACTCCTAATAACATTCTGCTATACTCATAGATCAGTGCCTTATTCAGCCATCACCAGTAAAGCTTCCTCCTGCAGCAGATGGGAACAAATACAGAGACCCACAGCCAGACCTTATGCAGAGAGAGAGAGACCTTGGGATACTCAGCCCTAAATGGGATGTCTCCATCAATTCCCACCTTTTGGGGCTCAGAGAAACCCAAGAAAGAGGAGGCAGAAAGAACATAAGAGCCAAAGGAGATAGAGGACACCAAGAAAACAAGGTCCTCTAAATCAGCATGATCAAAGCTCGTATGAACTCAGAGACTGAGGCAGCATGCACAGGGCCTGCACCCGTATGTAGCAGGTCCTCTGTGTGGATCATGACTTCCAGTTCAGTGTTCTTATGGGATTCCTGAGTGTGTGAATGACACAGTGGGTCTCTGTGTCTTGTGCCTTATCTTGGGGCTTTTTTTCTTCTGTTTCTTTGTGTTTTCCAATCCTAATATTTTGGTTTTAGTTTCATCTTATTATATTTTATTTTATTATAATCCCCTAGAAGCCTGTTTGTTTCCTAATGAGAGACAGAAAGGGAATAGATCTGGATGGGAAGGGAGGTGTGTGGAGGGGACTGGGAGGAGTGGAGGGAGGGGAAACCATATCAAGACATATTATGTGAGGAAAAATATCTATTTTCAATAAAAGGAAAAACTACACACACACACACACACACACACACACACACACACACACACACACAGCACTTACTTCTCTTGCAGAGGATCTGGGTTTGTTTCCTAGTACAGTACCAGTGTAGTGGCCCACAACCATCTATAACTCCAGTTCCACGGGATCTGATGCTCCCTTCTGTCCTCCACGGGCACTGTTGCATTTGGTGCCTGCATATATGTATGCAAAACACTAACCCACTTGAAGTAAAAATAAGTACAGCTTAAAAAAAGAGGGAGAATGAGGAAGAAATGAAATGAATTTACCAAGTAGAGCCATCAAGGGTCCAGAAGACCTTGTGTCCTGGGGAAGCTGTGGTAGCTGACCTTATAACTCGTCCTTTCCAAACCTGTAGCTACTGGGAAACAAAGAGCTATCCCAAATCATTGCTAGCATACCTCTGATTAACTAGCTCTTTTTCTTTGTAGTACTGAGAATTAAACTTTAGTTCTTAAGCATCTAGGTAAGTACTCTTCCCACATAGCTCTCTTTCCAGCTCCAATTAGCTCCCTACCCTACACCTGTGGTTCATTACTGTATTAATTTCCTGTAGTTGCATCTATCCGTTATCAATGACAAATTACCACACATTTTGTGGCTTGAAACAACATAAATGGACTGTTCTAACACTGTTCATTGAAGATAAGCACAGGGCGTCTCCGGGCTCTTGGTGGGTATGGCCAGGGCTCCATTTCTTTCCAATGTGCAGAGTTTATCCGCTCCTTTGGCCACTGGCCACCTTCCACGTACAAAGCTGCTGATTACCAGTTGGGTCTTTCTCACACTGCACCATTGTGTAAGGGACACTTCTGCCTTCTTCCGCTTTCAAGTGGTCTGTGGTTGCATTGATTTCACCTAGTCAATCAGGATAAGCTTTTGTTTTAGGGTCAGCTGACAATGACTTTATTTTACCATGTAGCGTGGTGGGTAGATTCTGAGAACCTGTGCGTGGACAAGGGAGCAATGACTGTATCACTGTAATGGCTACGCAAAGCATGAAGAGCCGTGGTCTGTGTGGGATTAGTTATAGCAATCTTTAATGGCAAAGAAGATTAGAGAGCAGGGGCATGTGAGCTTGTGCAGTTAGAACAGGGTTCCAGGTAATGTAGCTCAGTCCATCAAAAGTGACAGGCTACTACAGTGGGCATGCATCCTTAGTGGACACCGTGTTAACTATCTCAAATCCTATAGGAATACCTGCTGGAAAGCCACCATTTTCTGGGGATTGGAGTGGTCCCTCATAAAGTTCTTAGGCATTTGGGAGGAGGCTGGCCTGGACACCATATGTACATTTATTTACCTACTCAAGACTTTTCCTATATATCAGTCTTGTTTTTTTTTTTTTTGTCAATTCTGTTCTTTCAGATCAGAGCTCTCTCTTTCTTGTTGATTGTAGTAAGGGTTACAGCTAACAGACAATAGGTCAGAAACCCCCTTTGTGTGTTATCAAAACTACAATTCTGCCATCCTTTGAAATTGTTAGTAGAATTTGTAACAGACTGATCAGTGGTACTGTAGATACTTTAAATTTTATAAAGATATAATTTTAGTTGTGTGTGTGTGTGTGTGTGTGTGTGAAGTATGTCTGGGTGCCTGAAGAGGCCAGAAGAGGGTGCTGGATCCCCTGGATGTGGAGTTCCAGGCAGTCCCCAGCCATCATGGGTGCTGAGGGCAGAATTCACGGTCTCTGGAGGAGCAGCAATTACTCATAACCCTGAGCATCTCGCTAGCTCCCAACACACCTGAGAGCTGGCGGTGGGTATTATGTGCAAGTAGAATGGAAGGTATTGGTGCAAGGAGCTTCCCAGGGCATCTTCCATCACTGCCCTCCTGTACTCCAACATCATCCATCATTAGATTTGTTCCTAAGAGTGACAAACAGAGGATACCATCTGAACTTCCCTCCTCAGTGCGGAGAAGAAACCTGTCAATAACTCCACACATAGCCATCGAACACTCACCATATGCTAGGCACTGTTTCACACTGGTGGCTTCACTGTGGAGTCCACTGACACGCTAATCCAGAGAGAATGTGATCATCTGTAGAGCAGGGAGGGTTTTTCGTTTTGTAATGAAAGCACAGGTTTATTTTAGAGCGATATTGAAAGCATAGAATACACTCCACAGGTTGGGAGAGAGCGCGAGCAGATATGTGGCCCAAGAACTCAAGTTTTGTATTTTTAAATTTATGTTTATTTCTCTATATGAAGTCTTTTCCCTTTAAAATGTTTATTACTATAAATTAATTACACACAATGATATGTCTCATTTCAATAGTTTCATATGTGTACATATTGCGTTTTGTTGATCGTGTTCATCTCCCCACATTAACTTCTTTTGTTTCTGCTTCTACTCTTGTTAAAGTTGTTTACAGGAGTTTGGGTGGGAGTTTCTTTGCAAAAGCATGAGAACATTACCAGTGGTACACCACTGAAGAAAACCCCTCCATTCCCAACCATTAATCGCATAGAAATTCTAAGAGTGGGGCCTTGTGAGTCCCTAGCCACTCCATGATAGGATGTGGACTGTAGACGAATTTCTAAATGGTCTTATTAAATAAGAAACATGGAGCCAAATATAGAGATGAAAGCCTTAGAGAAATCAGGGAAATAGGGAAAGCCACCAGCCAACCTTACCTCACCAACTCTGCAGCTTCCAAAGAGACCTTCTTCCTGTATATTCACGTTTATATGCCTTTTCTGTTCTTTTCTCTCATAGGCTCTCTTAGCCCAACTACATCACCTCCTCTTCCTACACAGCTCTGTCACTTTCTGTCTGTATAGACCTCCAGACCTCTATGGTTAGCTAGTGTTGGAATTAAGGCATGTGCCACCACACCTGGCTCTGTTTCCAGTGTGACCTTGAACACACAAAGATTCTGTCTGCTAACTGATAGGATTAAGGGCGTGTGCTAAAATTGCATCACTTCTTTGTTTACTTAAAATGACTTACTATTTCATCTGATCTCCAGGCAAGCTTTATTTATTAAAGCACAAAATAAAATACCACCACAGTGGACTGTTTCAGTCTTGTGGAGATGTTGTTCAGGTTCTCATAGCTGTCACGAGTTCATGAATGCATCTGCCATGATGTACCCAGAAGGCAGTGATTGACAGCATGCCCCCTCATATTCCAGATATTGCAGCCTTCAATTTGAAGGTTTATTTATTTTATTTTATCTGTATATGCATTTGCCAGAGTGTATGGATGTGTGTGGAGGTGTCTGTGGAAGCCAGAGGGCATTGAGTCCTTTGAAACTGAAGTTACAGGTGGTTGTGAGCCACCATGTGGGTGCTGGGAACTGAACCCTGGTCCTTTGCAAGAGCAGCAACTGCTAGTCATCCCTGATCCATCTTTTGAGTCCTCTTATACTCTCTTGCACCCCTTCCCATGATTTTCCTTGAGCCTTGGAGGAGTGATATACACATCCTTCCAAGGCTGGGCTTTCAACAGTCATTTTCTCTGTTCCTTGACAGTTACGAGTCTCAAACAGGGAAGTTTTCAGAAGTGGGTAGGGAGAGGTCCTGGTGACCATACATGTTGGGGGTTTCTGGATCACATGAGTGTGAACCCTGTGACACAAAGCCAAAGCACTTGCTCTCACAGGTTATTTATCTCTGGCTGGCCAAGTTTGGGGTACTATTTCTTGGTTGCAGGGTAGAAGTGCCCCGGTTGGGGCTCTGTGATCATATTCCTTCAGTAAATTGTGACAAAAAAATGCCATGGTGACTCCTGCTCCTCTCAGGGAAGACAAAGGGAAGGGATGACACCACATCAGCATGACACTATGATGGTTTGTACTCTGCTGCAGCTCATCCGAAGGCCTCTCCCAAAGTCTATAATGTGAGCACCATTTGCCATACGCATGCTGTCTGTATGTAAGTAGACCTCCTGGGTGTCTAGTGGAGATTCCTCATACCTGAGGTATTGGGGAGTAGGAACATTTTATTATGCAAGGCTGTGATCTCAGTACAGAACCCAACGGAATGTACATACCCGAGACTCGTCTGAGAAACTAAGGTACAGATGGACCTCTTGAAGCCAGACTTGTACGGATGAAAGCTCTCTGGTGGCCCAACTCGCCTCTCACTCAGGCCAGCTGTTTAGAAACAGAAGTCATCATTTGCAAGGGAAATTGAGCAAGATTGTCTTGTGACACCCACTAGCCATCTAGTAAATGTGGGTGGCAGATCTGCAGCCAGAGCATTTTTAGAACAATGATTTGAAGGGAGAGAAAAGATGCTAGAATTTCTTACCTATTGATAACACTGTTTACTTTTTTTTTAATACAAAAAGGAATTGAGAGTTTGAAAAATAAAATAACCAATGAAAATTAGTGACAGATTGAAACATGCAGGGCCCAAGACTCTCATTTTCTTACAGCTCGCCAGGTCTCTTTCCATAGTAAGTGGAACAGAATGGCTCACTTATCCACAAGCTTGATTCAGATAGAAGGATAAATTGTGGTGCAGATAATAGCTAATGTAATGCCAGACTTCTCTCAGGAACTGTGGAGATTTCAGATCAATATGTAGTGAAAGAGTACATGGTGATGACTTTCTGAAAACTTGATCAATAAGTACACATCACCAAGATCAGAATTTATTTAAAATTATGAGCAGCCTGGAAGGCTGCCAAGGCCTGAGTAATAACTCTAGGCAGTCCAAGCCCATGCCAGCTTCCTCCGTTTATATAAATTGCTGGAATCTCTCATGCCTGACCCCTCTGATGTATCAGCTTGGTTATGTCAGTTTAGATACAGGTAAATTTCCTAGGGGCATTTATTAGCTTTATTTAAAAAAAGGCAAGTGTCCAAAGGCCTCTGGGCATATGCACCCCAACCATAAGATAAAAGAATGAAATTAAATATTCAGGCTGCCAAGCACCTCATCAAAAAGCCAGGCCAGTTCAGCCCACTGAGGCATACCAGATTGGCAGGTTTGATCATGTGTTTTTCCCTATAAAGATTCATGAGCCCGTTCTACCATCTTGTTGGACAGACAAACGAACTGCCGAGGCAGAGACCCTCAGCACCTTGCCTTGAGGATTCACAGCTGGAATCTGTTATTAGAAGTAAGATGGCCGATCCTAATATATTTGAATTAACAGTGGATAGGGGAAAATCCTCAAAGGAAATCTTCTTTATTGAAATGTATCCAAATAGCATTCCTTGACTCCATGTGTCATCTTCCTTTGATTGATGGCTGTCATCTCTGAAATTCTTCATAATGGCGTATCTGTGAAGCCCAACACTATTCCCTGCGGTCTCTGCACTTAAACAGGTGTGCAGACATCATATTGCTCTAAGTTAGCTTTAACTCAGAGTGGCTCCTTCTTTACCCAGGGGACACTGGGAAATGTCTGAAGACACCTTTTACTGTCACAGTCTGAGGGAAAGGTGTGCTTTTCGGCATCCAGTGGGCAGGTCCCAAGGGTGCTGTGACTGTTAGCAGAGCAGAGGACAGCAGCAGAGAGACACCTGGTCCCTCCAGGTCAGAGGTGCTGACGCAGCACAACCCAGTCTAAATTTCTAGACCAACATCAGTCATCCGTCTACCACTGTTGTTCCTTTTATTATAGCCACATGTCATTTGTTGCTTTTCACCAAAATTTTTAGGATTGAGAAATACCAGCTGACACTGTTGTTCAGTTAGATAGTTTGATAGATTGAAAGAGCATGCAGTGAGTCATTGTATTGAAGTTCTTATCTCATAGTCTCTTCAAACTCAATACCATTCCTTGCCCCAGGGAAGGTGTTCTGGCTAGTTTTATGTCAACTTGACACAGCTAGGGTCATTGGAGAGGAACCACAATTGAGAAAACGCTTCCGTAAGATCCAGCTGTAGGCAAACTTATGGGGCATTTTCTTAATTAGCGATTGATGTGGGAGGGCCCAACCCATTGTGGGTAGGATCACCCCTGGGCTGATGGTCTTGGGGTCTCTGAGAAAGCAAGCAGAGCAAGCCATGAGGAGCAAGTCAGGAAGCAGCACCCCTCCATGACCTCTGCATCAGCTCCTGCCTCCAGGTTCCTGCCCTGTTTGTGTTCCTGTCCTGACTTCCTTTGATGAGGAACTGTAATATGGAAGCATAAGCAAAGAAACCCTTTCCTCCCCAACATGCTATTGTCATGACGTTTCATCACAACAACAGTAACCCTGACTAAGACAGGTTACCATGAACTTGTGTCCCACAACTTAGAGAACACTGGATAGTTGTGTCCCCCTAGATACACTATTATGCTTGAAGAATATTTTACTAAGTTGTCATCGAAGGAACACAAGTTTCTGAGCTTTATCAGAAGGCACATTTCACCAGAGTGCATCAAGAAGATACATTAAAGAAATCTTAGATAGCAGAAGAAAAACCAAGTCCATCATTGTCAAGCGATAGCAGATACCCTCTAGGAGATTTTATTGCCCACTTGTACTCCATTAGAAAGCCCATCTAAGAGGCTTGTAATCCTTCACATGGAATTAAAGTGACTCTCCTCCAGTCTGTGTAGTAAGTCATTACCCTGGTCCATAATATTTTAAAGAGAAAGGCTAAGTTCTTAGATATTGGCTGATGGCACCACTGAAGATGAGTTATTAGCATTATTTCAAACATGGATTTTTGATGCTATGTCATACAATGGACCTATTTACATCTTTGTGTAATATATGCTGAAGGCTATCTGTACATATATATTTTTTTGGTTTATTGTTCTTGCTGGAGTACCTGTAGAAAAATAAGCTCTGCCGCCTCCTGGCTGCTTCCGTGAGAGGCTGGGAAATAGCAGTATGCACTTGAAGCTCCTGGGTTCTTGACTGCTTGGTGCCCTAACCCGGAGACTTTCTGTGCAGGAGACTGACATGGCAAGAATTATCCTCCCTCAGGGAAAATCAGTTAATGTTTCCCGTTAAAAGGGAGCTATGCTGCATTATGAAAACAGTCTGGGCTTGGCTGTTTTTTTTTTTTCCTCTCACTCTGAAATTGGTTTCCATACCTATAATTATCTTGGAGCACCACCATAAAAGCCCTCCAATCTTTACCTCATGTTGTTCTTCCTTGGGGGCACTGATTCAGGACCCATCCAACTTTTGCACCAAGCCATAATTAACAGAATTATATTTAATAATCCCCCCTCATTCTGAAGGGAGCAGAGGCGGCATCCAGAGAGCACAGCAGCAGATAATGAGAGTGGCAGAGGCGCTCTCTCTCTCTCTCTCTCTCTCTCTCTCTCTCTCTCTCTCTCTCTCTCTCTCTCGGAATTGTATCATCACATTCGGAGAGCCGTGTGCTGCCCCTGTCATCCTGCATCAGTCTCACTGGCCCAGCAGCCTCTGCCTCCGTGACAGTTAGAAACAAGAGAGAGACACATATGATCCGTGGGGTTTCTTCTCCTTTAACTAAAAAAAAAAAAAGTCATCTACTTAAAAGAACACACAGCCTACCGCTGTCTTTGGCAGCTGCAAGATGTTTCAGAGTGTAGAACAAGGAACATTTCCAAAATTCCTTCCATTCAGGACTAGGCCTTGCATTATTGATACATTTTACCCACAGGATTTGGGCCCAGTGAGAGATTCGAGGTTTTGGAATGATAGGAGCTTAGCAAGGTCTAACCCACTCAAGATTTCATTATTTTACTGTGTTTTAGAAACGTGTTTTCTGATTGTGTGTGTGTGTGTGTGTGTGTGTGTGTTTGCCTTTCAGTATATATGTGCGTTCACATGTGTGTAGGAAGCCAGAGGCATTTGGAGAGCACTGGGTATCTTCCTCTGTCACTAGTTGACTTACTCATTAAGGTATGATCCCTTCCTGGAGCCGGAGGATGTGTTTTTGTCTAGGCTGGCAGCCCACGAACCCGGTGATCATCCTGTCTCTACCCACCACAGTGCTGGGATTGCAGGTGAAGATGAGTCCATGGCCAGCGTGTTGTGTGGGTGCTCAGATCTGAAGTCGGGTCCTCACACTTGCACAGTGAGTGCTCTTAACCACCGACCCATCTCTCCAAGCCCCTACTTCACTTCTCATGTCAATCATCTTTTGTGTAACTCTGAATCACCATGAGGCGCTATTTTTTTTTTTGTGGAAGAAATAGCATCCAATAATTTTCCTAACAGTAAAAACTATATATTCAAGAAAATGTCCATGTTCTTAGAGCAAAAGAAAACTTATATGCAGGCACCTTGTTTTGTTCTATTTTGTTTGTTCTGAAAGGATCCTAAGTAAAATGGCTTTGCTTTTAGATTTAGTGGATGTCCCACCTGACATAAATTCAGATAAAAGAAAAGCATTTATGTGTAATCTCAGGCAGATAGTGAAACTGCTTCTTATATGGAATCATAAATTTTACTGCTAGAAAGGACCGTAAGGAACACTTAGTTCAGCCCCTTGTGGGTGGTAAATGGAGGTAACTGTGTGGTGTCTTCAAGAATACTGAAGTTAAAAGTTAGTCTCTGAGAAGTAAGCTATAGTTTGGATCTAGAATGTGCCCCAAAGCCTACATAGTAAGGGGTTGGTCCTCAACCAGTGGCCCTACTGGGAGACGATGGAATGTTTAAGATGCAGCTTAGGAGTAGAAAGTTAGGTTATTGGGGGCATGTCCTTGGAAGGGAAGCAAGAAATCATCCCTTCCTTGCTCTCTAATTTCCGTCCTGCTCTGCCGTGCACTCCTGCCGTAATATACAACCTATGGATGCCATATCCACGATGAGAAAGGAAACCTGGCGTGGCCTTCCCTTACTGTTTCACGACAGCTCCACAGTAATGAGGCCCACCAGTCACGGACAGAAACCTTCAAAATGAAAGACAAAATAAACTTGTATGTTTATAAGTTGACTTATCTCAGGTATCTGTTACAGTCATCGAGAAGCTGACTAACGCAAGGAACTGGTGGTGGTGGTGGTGGTGGTGGTGGTGGTAACAACCCTGTAACAACAATGACAACCAATTAAAATAGGTAAAGAATGTGACTTTATGGGAGCAGTTGAACATAGAGAGTCCCTCAATGGATAGCTGAGGGTTGGGTCTCATGTCCCAGTTCTGTTCATTCTAGAAGATATATGTAGCTTGGCAGGTTAAGCCTAACAGTACACTGAGCTCATCTTCATACAGCCTGGGATAATACATAGGGAGGGGCTTTTAGCAGAGATAAAGAGGAGCTGCAGAGCATCCATGAGAGTCATAGCTGAGAGAAACTGGATTCGATCACTAGCAGACACAATCTGTCACTTTGTAGGGTCCAGAGGCGGGGCAGGTCCCAGGAACTGTACTTCAGGCTCCAGGTCATTTTTTCTGTCATCTCACGTGACTTCAGCATAGGACTGGAGGCAAGAAAGCTGCATATTGCTCACACGAATACCTTTTGGGAGTATTTTTGTTTGTTCGTCTGTTTTCAGTGAACATCAAGAAAAGTTAGGCGTGCTGCAGATTGGAAAGTCAATTTATAGGTATAAATCGAACGCCGTGTAAAGAAAAACGTAGTGCCAGAAGTTGCTGTAAAATGGACAAGCTCCCTGACAATGTGCGGCTGTCCCTCAGAGCTCAATGGTGTTTTTTTCTGGAGAAGCAGTGGAGGCTTGAACTTAGTGTCTCCTATTTTATCCTTGACTGTGGGGCTGGGTGGCCAGCCGTCAATGACATCTAGGACACAGGTGGGGCTGGCCTTAGCTTCCTTTGGGGAATTAAGAAAACTTTTGCTATACTGTGGGTATCAGTTGTACTTTGCAGCCTGAAGGTCAGATGCACATAATACTTTGAAGCAGATACAATTCAGGAAGCTCAGGGGATATAGTGTAGACATGAGGTCAAGGAGGGGAGTGACCGGGAATTATCTTTAGAATGTGGTTTTCTCCAGAGTCACAGGTCAAGGACCTGTCTGACGGCGTGAGAAATTCAGTATAGCTTGTGAGAGACGGCTCACCCTCAGAGCTGCAGGAAGTGGCATTTGTGACAGTTAGAAAGACAGGTAGAGGAAGGTGTTTGATACATGCTTGATAATTCAGCATTTTAGGTTCAGCCAAAAAAAAAAAAATGTGAACAAGTGTTCTAGAAACCACAGATCAGAACTGCAGCTGAAGAGAGGCCCTTCCCAGGATTGGGATGGGGGCTAAGAATGCTAATAAACTGCCAATGGAGTAATAGAAAAACATAAGTTCAGAAAGGCATAGAACGTTCTAAACAAAGTCTATTGAATAGGCCCAAATTAGAGAGCTGCAGTAGCCTGATTCAAAACATTCAGTTAAGCCAGACTCACACACTGACAGTCAGCTGGTTTTGTTTGCCTGGAGTAAGGACAATCTGGTGGTCACTTGAAATGCCTGGAGCAAGGGATGTCTCGAAGACCTGATGACTGAAGGAATGCACTCCTGCAAAATTCCGCTTTTTCTCCTGTCCTTTCTGTCAAGGGAGTTTGTTCAGAACGGAGAAGTCAGCAATGCCATGGTAGAGAGCACTGAAGAGAAAGAAAACCTCTGTCTGGGTTTAATGCCATCTAGGGCTCTTGGTCTTGAGGAACCATAGCCCATGATAACTGAGATATTTTTTAAAGTGATTGTAAAATATATCTTGCAATCTAGAAAGGCAGGTGCTCAAAATATACAGTTTCTAGGAAGTAGGAAGCTGAGGACCCTGAAACATTAGTTCAGACAGATTCGGATGATGGCGATGTGGAAGGGTGTGGAATTCATTAGGCACAAGTTAATTCATTAGACACATGTAAATTGAATTGTCGATTTTTTTCCAGATCTTCATGAAGAATGTTAAAATGGCTTATAAGTTCTAAGTGGAAGAATCTCCATGGAAGGCTGAGGTTTAGCACAACAGTTGAGCTGGAGGCAGTTAGGGCATGTTTCTGTGTCAAATGTCCTTTTTCTTCCAATGGCTAGGAGATATGTAATATGTTTTCATATGTACGCATGTGTAAAAATAAAATATATGCTTGCCTAATACGCAAATGTTTAAAATAGAGTCTCAGCAACCTTCTGAATGATAGATTCAGAATGCAAAATGTTGTTATCGACGTAGAATTATGGGTCTAAATCAATAAGGTTTACTAATGAGATAAAAATATTATATTGCACTTTAACTGGAAAAAAGCCAAATAAATAGCAGAGTGAAAAACTGGCTATAAATAATTTCATTTCCCCCTCCCCAAACTCCCCAAACAAATAAACTGAAACACCTCCCAAAACAAAGCAAAGAAAATATGACATTTTGTTTGACATTAAGTCAAGTGAAAGTCAGTCTTGTGCTGCAGCTTCTAAATATTGACCCACATAGGGTCAGCAAATATCACTATCTTCATAATGTTGTGTTTAGTTCTCCACACCACAGTGCCACATGGGAACTACACAGACTTCCGTGGGCTCCAAGTAAGGGAGAGCGGGAGTCTGCTCCCTGACTCTGAAATGGTGTGCCTGTTAGTCCATCATCTCAGGAACCACACAGCACCAACTTAGAGCTGTCAGTTACTACCCTAGACATAACTTAATAATGCCTTGTGTCTTTTGTGTGTGTTAGACTCCAGCAAGAGTCCAGTCAGGGAGACAGAGGTCAGTGGACAATGATGTTCGTAGGAGGGGACAAGGGGATGGGAAAGAGTAAACTCTTTGGGTACGTTCTCCATGGATAGTAGGAATGAACTAGGTAGAGACAGAGGGGGATTGGTTTTCATGCATGTGGAAAAACACAGTGGTATAAAAGAGCCTGCTTACCTGGGAACAGAACATACTTTAGTATTACTGGAGCCTAGGTTTTAATACAAGAGCACACAGTACAAACTGTAGCTGTAAGTGGACTGGAGCCAGTACTGGACAAACGAGGGACTTGACTTCATCCTGAGGACACAGAGAGCCAAGGAAGGAGTTTTAACAGGGGAGTAGGTGATCACTCATTTGACTTGGGTTTGAATGGCTGATAGGAAATGGTGAGTCAAAGAATGGAGTAATGGGTGGGATCGTTGTTCTGATGAAATACTGTGAGGGTCTGCTCTCAAATGGTGGCAGTGGAGATAGGAGAGTGGAGGCAGATTTTAGAGGTGTTAATCATTCAATATCAACCCTCTGGAAAGGCCACAGTCACACTCACCCTGAGGTCTCTATAAGTCAGCTTCTTTCTCTTTCTCCCCTGTGCCCACGGGCTACATCTACGCCAGCTCAGCTTTTTAGCAGTATCACAATTTCTTTTCCCATCTTTCTTTCTTAGGCTACTGTAAAAATCTTAGGAGGAAGGACCATGATGTTTGCTTCTTTCTTTCCTTTTCCTTATTTTCTTCTCTTCCTTTCCTGTTTCTTTATCTTAAGCATACACTGCTCAGCCAAGCATTTGCCAAAAGTAATTATGTGTCTTTACACCATGGTTAGTCTTCATTGGCAGCTTCACTGGTTTTAAAAATCACCCAGGAGACTGTGGTGCACTCCAGGGTGTTCCTATGAGGGCTTTTCCAGAGGGTGAACCATAAGGAGGGCCCATCTTGTCATCCCATAGTCTGGTGGTGGGGCATACATCTGCAGTAAAGGGGAGGAAAGAGGAACTCATGAAAATGTAGCAGGTCCCTTTGTCTGCTTTCTGATCTTTTTTGACTCTCTGGTCTGTCATGCTACAATCTCACTGTCCTTATGGGCCAAACCCTCTGAGACCAGGAGCTGAAATAAATGACACCTTCTTCAAGTTGTCTTTGTCAGGTAAAGGGTGGGGAATTCTTGTACTCACAATGGGATGAACTCTTCTTGCATCAACTGATAATCGAGAGTATCACTCACAGACATGACCACAGACCAACTTGACAGACGGTTGCTTGAGATTCTCTCCTCAGGTGATGCTTAAGTTGTGGCAAGCTGACATTTAAAACCAATCCCTACTGTTCCCCTTTCCTCCCTTTTATTCACATTTCTCCTCTTCTTCCTTTTGTTGGCTCATGGAAAAAATATTTCCTCTAGCAGTTTCCTGAGTTTGGACTATATGGTTCTTTAACTTGATCCTCTTGACTTGACTCTGCCCCCAAAGAATTATTTTAGGCCAGTTTCAAGAGAGGCAGCATAGTTCAGTGGTCATCATCCAGCATTAGGTAGAAGGCAGAGCTAGAGTTGACTGCAAAGGGTTTAACTTGGAGCCTCAGTTTCTTCATCTTTAAATGAGTTGAGGCTAGACCTATTTGTGGCTATGAAGACTGTGATGATATATTTGCTGTGTTTATTAGAGATATAAAGTATAGTAAACACTTAACAGCTGTTGTTGTCATAAGGGATTATTCAGGAATGTGCTTGATTTTGTTCGCATTAGGCTGACAGAAGGATTTTTATATACATGAGGCTCGGGTGTGGGAAAGAGATCTGCAAACACTGTTTCTCTACAGCGAGCCTCCGGTTTTGTGGCCATGTACCAGTAAACTGTATATCCCCTATGCTTCTGCCTTCCCTGTAGCTCGCCTGTGATTCTACCTATGCCTTCCTGCCCTTTGAGCTTGGAGAGGGTTTCTAACTTCATCTCTCTCATCACATTAGAGGAACCATCTCCAAATACACTGGGCAGCTTCCTATTGTCTATCAAATTTCTAGAAATACTCTTTGGGAGCCTTCAAGGATCCTTACTCTGTGGTTTGGCGAAGCCAACTTGGGCTTTGGTGTTAGACCATCTCTTGTTTATACATCATTGGGCCCAAGGATTTGACTTTGGTATATATTTAAGTGCCCAGTGCCTTGTTTCTCAGATTAGGATATTTGCTTGTAGGTTGATGTAAGCGGGGGAATCAGATTTTTAAAAGTTGCCTTTGACCCCTGTTCCCCTCACAGTCTTTGCTGTTGGTGTTCCTTCTCTTTGTTCATCTCATCTGGATACTCATGAGATGTGCAGTCGTCTTGGTCCAAGGCTGAAGATGGGTAACTGCTAGATCCACACTCATCAGTTCTAACAGGAATGGGAGCTTTTCAGTCTCTACTGGATGCTGGATGGGTTGTGTTTGAGGTGTGCTTGGGATACTCTTGAGGGCCACTTAGAAGCTGCACCTTACTGTACTTTTCTTCCTCAGCTTCTTCACTTACTGCCAAATGGTCCCCTGAAATTGAATGTATTTTTTTTTCTCATTTTGTCTAGCCAATGCCAATTGCAACATGGATTCACTCAATGGACACATCACGTTCTCTTCACCGTTTCTTGTTTCTTGTACCTGAGGTCCAGCTTCTGGGATCCCTTCCCTTGTTCAGCCTCAGTTTCTCTTCAGTGAAATGCAGACATGTGGGGGTACTGTATTTTCATTACAGTTTTGCTTCCAACCGAACCACATCTGGTTCCTTGCATGGCTTCACATCCTACAACCCTGGCCTCACTGCACACTTATCAATTTTAGAAGGACTGATAAGCCTTAGATCACAAGAAAATAGACTATAGTTAAATGAAGCACAGGTCATGTTGTTGAGTATTTATGCATTTAGCCTTAATGTAACCCTATCCTTGCGCAGGACCAAATGCCCTTAAAAGATAACTTGACAGAAAACTTTGAATTAACCAAAAATATTCAGCAATCTTGCATAAGGAAACAACTCAATCTAGCCACATGTTATTTATAAAAGAGACAGAGTGGGGAAATAGAATCAACTTAAAGTGCATTTTCTCTTAAATTTACCATTGTAGGCATCTGTTTCCAATCTTATGTCTGTTTATTTGGAGGCAAGCTTAGAGCCACTGAAGCAAACATTGCTTTATATACTTGGTGATAGCGGATCGATGATGTGGTTGGTGTACTGAGCAAAAAGACCTCAAGATTATGTTGCTGTTTTCTTTTACTGTTTGGTCAACAGAGGGGGAAAAAAAAACCTCAAAGAAAAGAAATAAAATACCAAGAGAGACATTTTCATCTCCTGATTTTAGCTTTCATTCCCCTATTGCCACAAAGGTGTGACTGTATAACCCTCGTCTTCACAGGCAGTGCTAATATTAAAGAGAAAAAGCATCTAAGATATTATTTTTTAATGCAAACATAGCAAGAACTCCTATTTTTAAAAATTAAATTAAGGGGTCCTGTTTTCCAGGTAGCCTCCCTGGTGTTGCGAGTAGCCGTCCAGTCATCCTTGTTCCACAACTAGTATTCTCCTATGAGTGGGTGCATACCATGTTTGTCTTTCTGAGTCTGGGTTACCTCACTCAGGAGGATTTTTTCTAGATCCCTCCATTTGCCTGCAAACCTCATGATGTCATTGTTTTTCTCTGCTGAGTAGTATTCCATTGTATATATGTACCACAGTTTATCCATTCTTTGGTTGAAGGGCATCTAGGTTGTTTCCAGGTTCTGGCTATTACAAATAATGCTGATATGAACATAGCTGAGCAAGTGCCCTTGTGGTATGATTGAGCATTCCTTGGGTATATGCCCAAGAGTG
>CABHPH010154190.1:0-12953 GCA_902168325.1 Peromyscus nudipes
ACAAAACCTACTTCTCAACAGCCCCAGAGTGGACAGATGCTGTCCACCCACACCCTTGCCTCATGCTCCCCGAGGCATTTCTGGAGCTGGGGCACTCAGTGGATGAACTATAGTAGAAGATTCCTTTCATCTGATTGGGCTCAGCGTCCTTCTGAGATGTGGCTGCCAATAGCATACGGGAGGGAGATGTTTTCTATTGGCGTGGCTTCTTGGGGGAAGAGAAATGTTCAGTGAGGACTTTCTTGGTGTGTGATTGGGTGTGGGTCTGAGAGCTAAATGGAAGCAGGGCTGGATGGTCTTGGAGGCCCAGAGGGAATGCCGTGCCTCCGCTTCCCACCGAAGGCTCAGAGACCCAGAAATGACATGTTGTGGAGGTCTTCCCGTCTTGCCGCTTGGACGTGTTTTCTTGTCTTGTGTTTCCCTGTCTCCCCTTTTCTCTTCTTTCCTTCCCCAAAGATGGTGTTCCTCCTTTCTTCCTGTAGCCCACCACTGCAGCACCTCCTAGCCATGTCCCTGCTTGATACCCTGCATAGAGTGACAGTGGGATCTCTCTCTTGCTTCTCAACAAGGGAGGACCCTGGAGTGATGGGAACTACAGGGTCTCACCACATGACAGTATGACATGACCCAATCCTTCAGGGACACAGCTTGATAAAGGCAGTGTGGTGGTTTGAATGGAAATGGCCCCCATTGACTCATAGGGAATGGCACTATTAGGAGGTGTGGCCTTATTGGAGTAGGTGTGGCTTTGTGGGGGAAGTGTGTCACTGGGGGTGGGTGGCCTTTGAGGTTTCAGAAACTCAAGCCAGGCCCAATGTCACTCTCTCTTTCTGCTGCCTGCCAATTCGGATGTAGAACTCCCGTCTACCTCTCCAGCACCATGTCTGCCTGTACACCACCATGCTTCCTGCCGTGATGATAATGGACTAAACCTCTGAACTGTAAGGCAGCCCCGATGAAACGTTTTCCTTTATAAGAGTTGCTGTGGCCATGGTGTCTCTTCACAGCAATAGAAACCCAAACTAAGACAGGCAGAGTCTGTCTCGAGTCCACAAGGCAAGGAACTGGGGGTAGGTCTTGTGCCTGCTACCCCAGGGAGCAGTCTGCAGCCCTCATTATACAGAGATACAGTTCTCAGCGCATGCAGCAAAGTCAACCTCAGACACCTGAGCCACAGAAATAATGAGGAGATAAACACAAGGGAACGAATAAGTACTTCAGTTTGCACCCGGTCACTCGGGTTCGGTCTATCATCTCTGACTTTGTCCTCTTCTGTGTGTAGTGCCTCATCAGAAAGGTTGCCACATTCTTCTAGTCTTTTCTTTCCCTCTTTTCCCCACAGTGCTTTGCCTTCAGCAGTTTTCTGGCTGGTTGGAATATATAAAAAAAACAGCTATTTTTTTGTGAATTAGAAATACCGTCTAAGAAACATGGAGCCCTGTGTGATGGGGAGGGAGAAGATACTCCAGTTGTCTGAAGAGTCTAAGTGTGGGGGTCATTTGTTACGTAGCAGTAGCTGACACACACACTTTTCTTGGTGGCCTCTGAAATGACTTCAGACCGAGATCACCCTGGGTCTAAACCCTGTTTTCCCATTCTCTCTTGTCAGTCTTTTGCCTCCCTGAAGGGACAAACCAAGATGAACACGGAGCCTCCTCCTGCCAGGGATTCATGCGCAGCCCAATTCCTGCTGACGCTGCACTAGGGCCTAATTTGTCTCAAACCGAAACCCTGGATAATTTGTGGGCCACCTTCCCTTTAAACCGCGTCGCAGGCAGCCGCTGTCATCGGTGGCTGACTTGGGCTTTTATAAATGAACTGAGTTATAAATCAACCAGTCTGATTCTTAAGTACACCGGGGTAATTTATGGATGTTATGGAGGGCGGCAACATCTCCTCCGACGCTCATGATTAAAGATGATGCTAGCCCTGAGTGGGAGGCCATCCCTCATGCCAACCTGCCGGCTCCCGCTACGCCCATTTCCGTGCCGTCTCTTCTCCCTGCTTCGCTGTGGCAGGCGGTGAGAACTACCCTCCAACGGATATGAGTTCCCCCTGAATGTTCTTCACTCCTGGGTCAGCCATTTCATGGCGGCTATCAGGGGCTCCACGGCCCTTTCATGCGTAGCTCACGTGACGCAGGGCCAGGATTCTTCCTCGCAGAGCAATCCCTCCCAGCCCTGTCATTTGGGAACAGAGCAGAAGTGGATTTTTCCTGGCTTTGTTTTCTGTTTGTTCTGAGATGGGCTCTCACTCTATAACCCTGACTGTTCTGAAACTCAACATATAGATCAGGCTGGCCTCAAACTCACAGAGATCCACCTACTTCTGCCTCTCAAGTGCTGGGATTAAAGGAGTGCACCGCCATGCTTGGTATCTTTTCCTGTTTGCCCCTCACACCCCTTCCCATGGCTCCATGCCCTAAGGGCTGAGCTTTAGTATTGACACCCTTTGTCCTATGTTTTGGCTGGATTTGGCTCATAGGACCCTCTGGCAGGAGACAGAGGGTGGGAAGAGAGATACTGTGGGATCTGTGCCACAGGCTCCGCTTCTGCAGGGATGACTTGCATGGACCACATCCTTCTACAGCAGTGCTTCTCAACCTTCCTAGTGCTGACATCCTTCAATATAGTTCCTCATGTTGCGGTGATGCCCCCAACCATAAAGTAATCTGTGTTGCTACTTCATAGCTGTAATTTTGTTACTGTTATGAATCATAACTGTTATGAATCATAACCTGTGTTTTCTGATGGTGAAAAGGTCATTCAACCCCCCCCAGGGGTCATGACCTACAGGTTGAGAACCACTGTTCTACAGGCTCTCCCACACTCTCTACAGCTCTCTTAGGGCAGGCTCTGCCACTCTTGTAGTTTTGGTGCGATGCCAGCCTTCAGTGTGGCTATCCTGACTCCTGCTAGCTGTAGCCATTACGTCTCCAACTCGGTCAATGGTCCCTCCCCTCCATTCTCCTCCTCCATCAGTGGTCCCTCCCCTTCACTCTCCTCCATCAGTGGTCCCTCCTCTCCATTCTCCTCCTCCATCAGTGGTCCCTCCCCTCCATTCTCCTCCTCCATCAGTGGTCCCTTCCCTTCACTCTCCTCCATCAGTGGTCCCTCCTCTCCATTCTCCTCCTCCATCAGCGGTCCCTCCCCTCCATTCTCCTCCTCCATCAGTGGTCCTTCCCCTTCACTCTCCTTCTCCATCAGTGGTCCCTCCCCTTCACTCTCCTCCATCAGTGGTCCCTCCTCTCCATTCTCCTCCTCCATCAGTGGTCCCCCCCCTCCATTCTCCTCCTCCATCAGTGGTCCCTCCCCTTCACTCTCCTCCATCAGTGGTCCCTCCTCTCCATTCTCCTCCTCCATCAGTGGTCCCTCCCCTCCATTCTCCTCCTCCATCAGTGGTCCCTCCCCTCCATTCTCCTCCATCAGTGGTCCCTCCCCTCCATTCTCCTCCTCCATCAGTGGTCCCTCCCCTCCATTCTCCTCCTCCATCAGTGGTCCCTTCCCTCTATTATCATCCTCCATCAGTGTTCCCTTCCTTCCATTCAACTCCTCTGTCCGTGGTCCCTTCCTGTCAGGTGCCCCATGGAGGGGAAAAGCAGAATATGAGGTCTGCAATGAGTCTGACTACTAGAGGGAAGCAGGGCACAATTTCTGCATGTCTGCAATGTCCACAGCCAGGGCAGGGCTGAAGATACTGGAGAATTGTCCTCCAGTGCCCACTAGGGGTGCCATTGTCATTCACACCAAGGACTCCCCGGTCCACTGGGAGGACAGTGGAGGTTGAATTCATCTCTGAAAAGGCTGGAAGGAATGCTAACTAACATTCACCCCATCTCTGCACCATATAAAGCTGACACCCCTCTTCACAGACTGCCTGATTTCTCCCTTGGAACCCCATCCCAGAGAGTGACCCTCATCCCCATCTCTGCTCAGGGCCTGCTCCCTGACCTGTCTGCCTGAGCTCCTCAGACAGGCTTCATCTCCACAACGGGCAGGTTTCTTCCAGCCACTTCTGAGTGGTCCCCTGGTGAGGGCTAGTGCCACACCTGCTTCCGTCCCTGGACCCAGAGCAGCACTGGGTAGACTTCGGGAAATGAGTTCTGGTTTGCTTGAATGAATGAGTCATCCTTAGACTGATTTTAGCTTCACTCAGACTCATCCTCTGCTTCCATCCATTCTGGAGCCATGCTTCAGGGTGCTGCTTGGACACTCTAAGGTATTTGTTGTTTGTTTGTTTATTGTGTGTGCACACACTCATGTGTATGTGTGCATAGGCAAGACTGTCTTATGTAGAGGCCATAGGCCAATATCCTTTCTTCCTCTCTTGCTGCCTACCTTATTCTTTGAGATGCTCTCTCTCAAGTGTTCCCATTCAGTTAGACCAGCAGTTCTAACCCGGTGGGCCACAACCCCATTGGGGGTCACATATGAGATATCCTGCATATCAGATATTTACATTACGATTCATAATAGTAGCAAAATTACAGTTATGAAGTAGCAACGAAATAACGTTATGGTTGGGGGTCACCACGACATGAGGAACTGTATTAAAGGGTGGCAGCATTAGGAAGGTTGGCTGTCACTGAGCTAGACTGACCGGCCAGTAAGCTCCCAGGGTCCTCCGGTCTCTGCTTCCCATGTGCCAGGATTACAGGTACACATCAGCATCCCAGCACGCCTGGCTTTTTACATAGTGCCAGGGATCACACTCAGGTCCTCATGTTCATACAGCAAGCAGTTAACCAGCTGAGCCATCTCTCCAGCTCCCCGCTCGGAGAACTGAAGCAGAATTCTGTTCTTTTTGTGATCATGCAGCAGCTCCAGTCTCTCTCGGTTCACTTCCCTGTTAACTTGACACAGCCCAGAGTCTCAGTTGGGGGATTGCTGGGATAAGATTGGCCTGTGGGCATGTGTGTGGAGGATTTTCTTGATTACTAATTGATGGAAGAGGGCACAGCCTCTTGTGGGCGATACCATCCCTGAGCAGGGAGGCTTGGGCTGTCAAGAAAGCAAGCCGAACAGAAACTAGGGAACAAAGCAGTGTTCCTCTATGGCTTCCGCTTTGGTTCCTGCCTCCAGGTTCCTGCCGTGAGTTTTGCTCTAACTTTTCTCAGTGATGGACTGTGACCTGGAAGTGTGAGCCAAAAAGAAAACAAACAAACAAACAAACAAAAACCAAAAAACACCCTTTCCTGCCCACATTGGTTTGGCCCACTGTATTTTATTTCCAATAACAAGAAAGCCAACTAGAATACCATCCCACTATGGACGCGCTTAAATGACACTGAGTTGGGAGTTCATACATCTTCACTTGGCAACAACTGGTAAGATCATTCATGTTATAGACAACCACTGGAGGGCCAAACTGCACATCAGGGGTTTTTTGACTTGCTGATGAAGTTCTGTGCTTTTCCCAAACCGTCTTCATGTCGCAAAAGTACCAATTATCCACCTGCGGTGTGCAAACCCAGCGTTCCAGGGTCATATTTCATTTCTCAAAACCGCCACCAAAAGGGTGATATCAAGTGCTGACAAGTGTTTCTAAAGTGGGTATGCACTGGTCCTGGATGGGAATCAGAGTTTTAAAAAGCACAGGACTTGACTGGAGACTCCCTCCTCAAATCAGGGTGTTTATTTCAGTGCGAGTTTGTAGAGGGAATGGAGAACAAATGAGCGTGTTCATTAGCAGGAAGATGTATTGTTTAACAGGGTGGGTTTCAAATATGTGGAAAGGTGTCTAAATGTTTCCAAGCTATATTTTTGGATAGAAATGTGACTTAATGGTACCAGAGCCTTGGCTCTTTGTCAAGCCCCTCCACTCCCCAACACACCCAACAGGGCCAAACCTGTTAAGATTTTTTGCTTGAATATCTCAAGCAGGTTCAGGGGGTGAGGTCTCAGAGAATCAGGATAAACGGAGGTCTAGACAGTCTCTGCGGAAGGTGGAGAATCTCTGTCTTGGGAGCAGTTGATGAGAACGGCAGCCTTCGTCTTGAATTTTGATGTCTTCCCAAGAAAATACCTGCATTTATTTATTCCCGATGCAATGAAAATGCAATCAAGTGATCCCACAGTTTATATTTCACAAACCACGTAACGCTAAGGCCAAACACCCATATCAGCTTTCTACGGGATGTTGAAACCATTTTCCACATGCTAGGAATGGCGTGGGGACGCATCTTCATGCGTGAGTGGCCAGCGAGTCTTTGTAGACCACAGAGCAGCAGAGCATCCTGGATTCACACAGGAGCTGGCATGTGTCAGCCTCTCACCTGGCTCTTATCCAAAGGCCAGGGGTAGAGCGTGCACTTTTGTCTGCCTGTTGGCATCTCCCCTTGCTCTGACCATACTGGGGTCCTTCTGGCACCTGGTAAACCCCACCATCCCCTATGAGCAGCCACGTTTTTAATCCTCATCTCTCTGTCCCTCTGACGTTGGGTAGGTCCACGGCTTAAACCCAGTTCAAGACATTGGATGAAACTGGGAGTTGTATGTGGCAAGGGCACCATGGCTTTACAACCTAGGACCTATTTTCCACTCAACAAAGAATTCTGGTCCATGGTGAGTGAGGAGGGAAAGAAGGCACATGGAATGGGATGAGAGATGCAAAGGAAGGGTCTAACGGGCCTTTAGATCCACTTCCCACTTTCCTGACTTGGATGCTGGTCGTCTTTAGTCGCCCTCCACTTCAGTTTCCACAAACGTTAAGGGCCACTCACATTAGGTTTCCTCGGGGGATAGAATTGAGACCACATCTGGAACATGTGCTCAGTGACTAGAAAGTGTGGGCCTCTGCAACTATTCTTTTCTTTGAATGGCTCCGGTGTTGAGGCGAGGCAAAGCAACCACTTGTTTCTTTGATAATTCCAACTCTTTTTTTTTTTGGCAAGAAAAAGGGTAAGAGAAGCCAGCCAACCACTTTAACACATTCAAGGGCATGTATGTCTACTTCGAACCAAGATGATTTCATATTTATGAAAGAGATGTTGAATTATGCATTGCACTGCAAGGCTGTGTCAAAGAGTGATTTCTGTGTCTACAGAATGTTTCACAAGTGCTGCGGTATAGAGACTGTGCTCAGCCTTATCGTAGCAGCAGTGGGGGATGCAGGACCCATTTCCTGTCTCATTCCACAGAGCTCAGCTCCTTTCCCAGCTCATCCTGGCGGAAGGCAGGATGGGATTCCCCGACACCACTCTAAAGGCACCAGGAAGGGAATGAGAAACCTCAGAACGGTAGCTTCTTCTAAGATGTGTACACTTCTGCCTGCTACCCACTGGATAACTTCCATAATGCTTTTCAAAACACACTGGCATAGGGGATGGGTTAATCCACAAAGACACATCATCCCAGCAAAGCAGCAATGCCTGCTGCTAACCCTGTTTGACCACAAAGAATGTTCTCCAATGACCTGTCTGGTTCACCTAGGAAAACATGCATCCCCCTAATCAGGACCGAACCAAAGCTGTCCACACATCTCTTTCTCTAGAGTGGGGTTTCATTTAATCACACAGTCTCTAATTCAGACATGCTGGATTTGGTGCCGGCACACACGCCTCTGCCCACACCTGAGAAGATCCTCAGTTTTCTCTCTCTCTCTGGGTTTGAGTTTCCCCCTCTGTAGCATGTGGATGAGACTCATAGCTGAGTCTCGTTATAAATAAGTGGCGAGTTATTCTCAAAAGGCTTAATTCCTGAAGCTTTGCTTCAGTGTCCTGTCCAAGAGCAAATGTCTGGGCCCCCTAATCTTTTCTTTGTGGTCACAGAATGGTTGCTAATGTGATCTTGTTACTGGATACATTGCATTTTGGGTCCATCAGCAGCATGTGAAAGACCCAGGGGCTCACTAGTTACTAATGGCTACTTTTTTGTGCTAGTCACACATAACCAGAACAGTGCCCTGACTCCGCGAGTTGACCTTCACACATCATCTTAAGAGCCCTCTCTGTTCATATTGGCCATACTTTTCTAGTGAACTCTTGCTGGGGGCACCGTTTCTGAAAATGAACCCTCCTGTCTCAGAGGATCTTTATCCTGTTGGAAATTTTGAACAGAGCCTGTCATTTATCTTTTCTCACAGAGTGAGAGGGAGGCCAGGGTAGCTGCCAAATGCTGTCAAGTAGTAGCATTCATGGCCCGGCTGGGGCCCCAGCCTTGATGGAGCATGTTTTGTTCTGGGCAAGGTGTGCCCGGCACCTAGCACCCATTGCTACACAACCTCTCTTCCATGGAGTGTTCTGCCCCCTGAAGCCCTTCTGTCTCAAAAATGTGCATGTGGGCAATACAGCTGCATCACCTGTGAGCAAATGAAATCGAGTGTCCCAGGGAGTCTGTTTCTCCCAGGGGATAGCTTGTCTCTCTTCCTGATAGACTCTCTGCAATCCGGTCTTCCCTTGTCCCTGGTTTGAGATCTGAGGTCAGTAGGATGAAGAAATAGCCTTGCCAAGCCAGGTTATTGAGACCCTCCTGGGGATGGAACACTGCTCCTGCCACCCCCCAGATATCCTCTGTCCTCGTATACACACCCCAGTCCCACTCATGTGCTCCCCAGCTGCCTTTTCTGTGTCTGACTTGAGGTCCACATCTTTCTTATGCATACTGCGTAACCAGAGGTCAGGATCTGTGTGTTTCATCTGTCCGACCAGGCTGGAGGGAAGGCTCCCCAAAGGGGCAGCTGGATCTTGGACAACTGTCCTGGGGTCTGACTTCTCTTAGAAATTTGTCCTGACTACAAGTAGTTAAAACGGTTGGAAAAGCTCGATTCCTATGTTTTATTCCTTGGCCTGAAGGCCAGAGGGGAAAGATAAATGGTGTCTGTGTGTGTGTGTGTGTGTGTGTGTGTGTGTGTCCCCTAAACTACCCAGGCTGCCTTTGAATTTGCAATCCTCTTGGCTCAGTGCTTAGTTAACAGGTCTGAATCACTAGGCTAGATCCTGCCTCTTTTTAAAGAATCCAGTACACATCTCTGGCTCTACAACAACCCAGGACAGCATCACTGGAGGTGGCCGGCCGGGAGCATGAGAACCTTGGATTATCCAGGCTGACAAGGTGACACCTCTGAGGATACGACAAAGAGCCCTCAGCAGAAATTGATGACAGTCGAGAGTGCCTGCCAAAGAGATGCTGGTGGGATCTGCCAGAAAAGCACTCGGCGGTGGACACTGGGCACAAAACCAGTTGTCCCCAGCTCTGGTCAAGTGTCCTTGCTCAGAGTCAACACTTAATATTCTGTTATTTGTTTTGAGATAAGATCTCATTCTGTAACCCAGGCTGGCCCCAAACTCCCACAAATCCTCCTGCCTCAGCCTTCCAAGTGCTGGGATTACGGGCCTGTACAACTATAACAGCTTCAATACTTGGCATCAGCCCATCCCCAGTACGAGGGATCTAGATAAACATTGGCCAATGGACTCTGAGCTCTACGGCTTCAGGGAGGGCCAGGATGGCGGTGACCATTGGCTTAAGCATCTTTTCATTTATGAAAACAAGGACTGGCCAACCACCCTCAGAGTCCAGAAGAGCTTTGGGGACAGAACTCCAAATGAAGTTTTTCAGGGACTACAGTGACAGCAGCTGCTTGTTGTCACCTCCCCTGTAGGAAGGCGATACGGGCCATGAAGCTGCTGTTAGCACATCCCATATAGGTAAGTGACACTCAACATGGTTGACCCTGCTGCCGTTGGATAGACGGCGCTGAGACCTACAGCTGATGGTTTGTCTCTATAGTAACAAGCATGTAATGTGGGTTCTACAGTAATAAGCACAGAGTGTGTCTTTTGCAATAATGAGCATATAGGGTGGTTTCTACAGTAATAAGTACAGTAATGAATGTTTGGGTGTTCAATGTTGTGTGGGTCAGTGGGAGAAAGAGGTCACCCCAAGATGAAATTTTAAGGCCTGTGTGGCAGCAGGAACCCCGAACAGCTGTACAAAGCCGTATTTATTGATAGTTATACAAGGTTATTTTTGGGGGGGCGGGGGGCCGGTAAAGTATCTCCTCATACCAAGGTGTTATCTAATCTCTATGTCTCTCTACAGGAAAGCATCACATGTCTCTGCTGCGTTAGTCCTTACTGTGTACTGTTTGCGGAAAACAGTACACAGTAACCCAAGAGCCTCAGGTGTGCCAGAAGTGTCTTGTGACCAAAGTCTTGCAAAGGCTGCAATGCCCCTTCGGAAAAACAATTCTACAAATCATGGGAAACAATCACTGTTGTCCACAAAGATTCTTCAAGGTCAAAGTACTTCTAGAAAACAACTATTCACTCTAAATGTTTACCCTAGATACAGAGAAAACTATTCATTCTAATATCTACCCCAGATACAACGACTCTGCTAAACTCCTACAACAATAAGCATGTAGTATACCCTTTGGCGTGGTGGAGCTTGGGGACTTGAATGGTGATGATTGGGAGTGGTAGGAAGGACTGCTCGATTGACTTGTGAGATCCCAAGGGCAGAGTTATTGAGTCTGGGAGGGTGACAGGCACTGAGGATGCTGAGTCAGTCATTGACCACTAGAGGGCATTGTAACAGCAGCTCCCTGACAAACACCAACCCTTAGTCCCCAGGCTTCATTCTAGCTGGCTGAAGGAGGCCACAGCAGACTGGCTGCCCGGAGCTGATGACTTAAGACCCTCCTAGGAGTTCTGGGGACCAGAGGAAGACAAAGCTTGGGCAAGAAGCTAGCCATCACCCAGGGGATCCCCCAAGATGCACACACCCAGCAGGTAGAGACAGATGGTGGTCATCCTAAGCTTGTAAGCCACAAGCTCACTCACCGCTCCTGGCAGAGAGGAAGTCCCAGGTGTGGTGGTGCAAACTATAAAACCCAGCACTCAAAAGGAGGAGACAGCAACAGCAAGAGCGTCAGGCCAGCCTGGGCTACGCAGCAGTCTCAAACCAAAACTAAGAAGGAGAGAGAGAGAGGGAAAGAGGGTGGGGGGGGGGGGGCGGGGGAGAACACCGGAGAGCTGACTTGAGTAGCCTGTCAATGTCAGTGTGGGAGGACCTGGCACTCCTCCTCCTGGCTTCTCAGGACCTGCCTTTGTAATGCAGATGAAGCCCAGGCTGCATCCACCCCCCTCCTAAGGAGAAGACTGTGCACAGAGAAAGTCAGACATCTTTTGGAAAGCTTATACTATCAGGCCCAAAGAGACTCAGGGTGCCCAGCCCAAGGGACACCTTGTCTCCCTCCAATACTGTCCCCCCACTACTGTTTCTGGCTGTGCTTTGGTTCCGGCTGCCTGGCAAGTTTGAGAGCACAGTATGTTGCCACCCATCTTGAGGACGCTTCTTTTCCTTCTAATTTGTGGGAAGGGGTATACAGTGCTCACTCTTGGCCTGAGCCAGAGTTAGGATTGTAAGGGTCAGTGTTTCTGTGGGCCAGCTGCTCACTGAAGGATTTTGCTGGTATCCCAGAGAAGTCCCCTCTGAGCAACTGTTACTTTCCAACAGGAACTGTAAACAGGCAAGCTCTACTCACTCTCTCCCTCCCTCTCTGCCCTCAAGTGTAGTTTCAGACCAACTCTCTCACATAATGGGATGTTACAGCCAATATTTCTTTATTTTTCCTTTCATTAGATAAATAGTATTAAACTGAGATCCTGGAGGGGGGGGATACGGCAATGGTGGTACCCCATTTGAATGTGTTTTGAGCTCCAGACTCAGGCAAATTTTATCCCATGCAAATCACCATCATTATGCAAATAAGGACACCCTCCTTGGCATGCTAGTGTAAAATGGATGTTTGTTTTCATGATGATGGATTATCTTTCCTAGTTGCCGTCTTCCAGAAATCTATGTAAGGGTTTGTGTTTGTTTTCTAGATGTTTCTGTAGGTTCTATCAGTTGCCAGCGTGGGCAACATGGGGGTCCCTCTTTTCAGGTCTAGACTCTCCATCTTTCTATGGGAGCCTCACTGGGGTTCTGTAGTGTGAATCTGTTTCGCCGACTAGCAGTTAGAGCCAGCTGCTAAGGCGAAGACTCTGCTTGTAGCTCTACCAGAAAGTTCCCTGCTGACTTCATGGTCTTCTCTGTGCTTGACAGAGAGCCTGGTGGCCTCTCAGAGTGAATTCGTACTTCATTATACTGCTGTGTGGCTTACTAATTGAATATGCCCATTCCAGCGTGTCATTAGCAATAAACATTTCCCAGACAGGGCCTGCTGAGGGCTCCGCTCTTGGCTTTTCCCTAAGGGAGTTGCTGATACCCACCAGCCAGTTTCACCGAGGAATCTGAGCTTGGAGACACTGGGTATAATCTCAGGGTAACATGGCTTGGGAGTGGTAGAAATGGGTTGCACACCCAGGTCCTGCATTCACAAAACTAAAGCTGCTGTAGACACCAAACATTTCCTTTAAATGGCCCCCCACCCCCACCCCAGCTGAGGACTGAATCCAGGGCCTTGCGCTTGCTAGGCAAGTGTTCTACCACTAAGCTAAATCCTCAACTCCCTTTAAAAATTTTATAATATTTATTTATTCGTTGGTGTGTGTGTGTGTGTGTGTGTGTGTGTGTGTGTGTGTGTGTGTGTGTGTATGTGAGCATTCTCGTGCATCACAGTACACTTGTAGAGGTCAGAGGGCTTTTTGGAGGATCCCATGCTCCTCTTCTACCATATGGGTCCTGGGGATTGAACTCAGGTCATTGAGCTTGGCAGCAAGTGCTTTCAGCCACTGAGCCATCTTGCCAGTCCCAGCATCATATATCTCTTAGGGATAACGTAAGTTGGAGCCATGCATACTAAGCAAAGCACATTTCCTGCCCAGGGGACAGTGGCTGGAAAGATCCTTAGGTGGAGATGTGTGAAGCATAATGAGGTTAGTTTTCATGTCATGGTAACAGAACGACTGGTGTGGTGGTTTGAAAGAAAATGGCTCCCACAGGAAGTGCCCCTATTAGGAGGTGTGGCCTTGTTGGAGGAGGTGTGGCCTTGTTGGAGGAGGTGTG
>CABHPH010154190.1:12963-42843 GCA_902168325.1 Peromyscus nudipes
ATGCTAAGCTATGTAGAGTATGACACACAGTTGCTTCTGCTGCCTGTGGAACAAGATGTAGAACTCAGGGCTGGAGAGATGGCTCAGAGGTTAAGAGCACTGGCTGCTCTTCCCGAGGTCCTGAGTTCAAGTCCCAACAACCACATGGTGACTCACAACCACCTGTAATGAGATCTGGTGCTATCTTCTGGCCTACAAGGGACACATGCAGGCAGAATACTATCCATAACAAATAAATAAATCTAAAAAACAAAAACAAAAACAAAAAACAAAAAAAACCCAGCCGGGCAGGGCTGGTGCATGCCTTTAATCCCAGCACTTGGGAGGCAGAGTCAGGCGGAACTCTGTGGGTTCGAGGCCAGCCTGGTCTACAGAATGAGATCCAGGACAGGCACCAAAACTACACAGAGAAACCCTGTCTCAAAAAACCAAAAACAAACAAACAAAAAAAGAGATGTAGAATTCTCAGCTCCTTCTCCAGCACCATGTCTGCCTGTATGCCATCCACCATGATGATAATGGACTAAACCTCTGAACTGTAAGCTAGCTCTAATTAAATGTTTCCCTTTATAAGCATTGCCATGGTCATGCTGTCTCTTCACAGCAATAGAAACCGTAATTAAGACGATTGGCAAAGGCAACTTAAGCCAGGAAGGATTTATTCTGGCTCCTGGCTCTGGGGATAGAGTCCATCGTGGTTGGGAAGGCACAGTGGTGGGGGAAGCTTGGAGCATGAAGCAGCAGGTTACACTCGAGCAGAAAGCTTGAAGAGGTAGACTGGGTTATAAAACTCAACTCTATTGCCAGGCACCAGCTAGCTAGACACCACCTCCAAATTGCTCTATAAACTTCCAAAACAGTGTCACTCGCTGGGTGCCAAGTATTCAGAAATGAGAGCCTGTGGGGATTGCTCACATTCAAACCATAGCATGCGGTGCCTGTGCAGAAGGTTCGGGGCACCAGAGTCCCCTCAGTAGCCACACAGTGTGACCACTGAGGCATGTCACGGCTGGATGTGTGTGAGGAGAAGTAAGGAGGATGCTGAAGACCCACCTATGGGAACGATGCCCTCAGCATGGAACACTAGCCCCCAGGACCAGAGCAAGACTGAAGCTGGGGGCACTTCCTGTTCTAGATTCTGGAAGACACTGAGGAGAGTGAAAGAGAAGCTCACCACAGGTCCCACCGTCTGGCCTTTCCTCAGCCACTCTTCCCATCAGCCTCAGGCTCTGTCAGTTTTGCTTCATCGATTGTCAACTTGACACACTTGGGAAGAGGGAAATTCAATTAAGGAATTGGCTCCATAAAATTGGTCCGTGGGACATGTTTTTGGTTAATGATTGATGTAGGCGGGCCCAACCCACTGTGGGTGGTACCATTCCTAGGCAGGTGGTCCTAGGTTGTATAAGAAAGCAAGCTGAGCAAGCCCACAGAGAGCAAATCACTAAGCCCCGTTCCTCCATTGTTTTATGCTTTGAGCTCATCATACCTTGAGTTCCCGCCTCAGCTTCCACCTGCAAGCTGAATAAATCCTTTCAAGCCCCAAGTTGTTTATGGTTGTGGTGTTCATCTCAACAAGAGGAAACTAAGCTAGAATAGGCTCCTCCCTCCCATGGGTCTTCATCCCCGTCCATCCACCCTAGGCTTAGAAGGGACAGTGATGGAGTGAGTGTCCCAGCTGTGTTGAGTGAGAGCCTTTCCCAGGCTGAGGCTCAGAAGTCCCTTGTTACCACATGACATTTCAATTTTGGTTGTTCTGGGTCCTTTTATCTTTTTTTTTTTTTTTTTTTTGGTTTTTCAGAGACAGGGTTTCTCTGTGTAGCTTTGCGCCTTTCCTGGAGCTCACTTGGTAGCCCAGGCTGGCCTTGAACTCACAGAGATCCGCCTGGCTCTGCCTCCCGAGTGCTGGGATTAAAGGCGTGCGCCACCACTGCCCGGCCCTTTTATCTTCTTTTGAGGACAGCAGCCTAATTTTCTTGATGGGAAATAACCATTTCCCCAATTTTCCAATTTTCTAGGCGACCTCTTCTTGCTGAGATTATGAGGGTCTGAAACCCTCCCTCCTTTGTGGAATTTAAACCTTGAAGACCAATCAAATGATCAAAGGAGACCTGACTTCATTCATTTCACCAAGATAAGCATCATGCTTTCTGCTATGGGACCTACGCAGGTGTCCTCAGCAGGATGAGTCCTCCAGGCTTCCTGCTGACCCTGGGAATCTCAGAGTCCCTGCTGCGGGCTACCACATCCTGGTAGTCACTATTAAGAAGACACAGGAGAAAACACCCATTTCCTCTCTCAGACCAGGCTGACAGGGTTTCTATGTGTCAATTTGACAATCAGTTTATGGTAAGGACTTTGTTTTTTTGAATGACAATGTTTCTGTAGGTTCAGGCATTGGAACAGTTGGATCCCAGCTGGTGGCACTGTTGGTGGCCTTGCTGGAGGAAGTATGTCACTGTGGGTGGGCTTTGAGAGTTCATGTGACTTTTTTCCTTTTTAAAAATGTCCTTATGTGTATGGGTGTCTGTCTGTGCACCAAATGCATGCCTAGTGCTTTTGGAGGCCAGAAAAGGGCATTGGGTTGCCTTGGACTAGAGTTATAGACAGTTGTGGGCCGCCATGTGGGTGCTGAGACTTGAACCTGGGTCTTCTGAAGGATCAGCTAGTGCTCCTAACTACTTAGACATCTCTTCATACATACACACTGTATGATTTTATTGTAAGCAGAGAGGGGTTGAGTTCTGTAGTTGGTATTTTTTTCACTCTTTGCTCTTTTTGGGGTCCATCATCCAGCTCCCAAATAAATACACAGAGACTTATTCTTACTTTTGGACGTCTGTCCTTAGCTTGGCTTGTTTCTAGCCAAGTTTTCTTAACTTATATTATCCCATCTACCTTTTCCCTCTGGGCTTTTATCTTTCTCTATTCCTGTCTACCTTTCTTTGTTTCTTACTCTGTGGCTTGCTGTGTAGCTGGGTGGCTGACTACTGGCATCCTCCTATCCTTCTCCTTTTCTCGATCCTTCCTCTCTCTCTCTCTCTCTCTCTCTCTCTCTCTCTCTCTCTCTCTCCTCTTCCTATTTAGTCTCTATGCATGCCATCCTTGCCTATTTCTCTCTCCTGCCTTGCTATTGACCATTTAGCTCTTTATTAGACCATCAGGTATTTTGGACAGGCAGAGTAACACAGCTTCACAGAGTTAAACAAATGCAACATAAAAGAATGCAACACATCTTTGCATCACTAAAACAAATATCCCACAGCATACAAGAATGTAACACATCTCTAACTAATATTCTGCAACAGAGCTCACAGGATTAGGGACCACAGCAGAGCAGCATCCATCACCACCACCTTGGTGGCTGTGGCAATAGCGGAAGAGGTAGCAAGAGAGGGACTGAAGTGTCCCAGAGAGAAACAGAAGCAGAGCCACGAGGAGCAGAGGTGGCAGGGATGACAGGGACAGCAGAGGCACAGGGACCGTGGGAAAGGACAGAGACCTGAGTGAGACCTGAGACGCAGAGCTGGAGAATGGAAACTTGGAAGAGGCAGAATTGAGAAATTACAGGCACTTTAGTGGACCTTCCAGGAAACCTGTCCACAGCTCGCAAGGTCCCTGGGCTTGTTGGCTATGTCGTTTGAACTAGCCAGTGGCTAAGTTATCATCGGACATTTGGCTTGAACAGCTGGATGAAAAGAAAGGGGAAAGCCCACCTCACCTGTCAGCTGCTCTAGTGTCAATCACTCTAAAGGAGCTGCCATGCCCCAGCCTCAGAAAGAATCATACACAGGTGGCTCAGACATTGTTTGTTGTTTACAGCTCAAAGCAATTCAGCCACATGCGCGGAGCCCGACTGAGTTCTTAACCTTTATCAGGAAGTGACAATGAGCATTGATTTGTTTTGCAAGACACAAGGAGAAGACGGTAGCCTCAAAAGGAAAATAATTAATACTGGCGCTTGGGAGCCAGAGGCAAAGTGGATTGCTGCAAGTTTGAGGTTAGCCTGGGCTACGTGGCTTCGGCTTCAGAAGTCTGAGCAGAGTCTAAGGAGCCCCTGACTAAGGCAGTGGAAGATGATGGCGTACAACATGGAGGGTAGATCCATGATGGAACAGGGCAAGATGTGTGAGAAGCCTTCTGCCAGGAGCAAGCAGGTATGTGTGGAAGGGAAAGGTAAGTGTGTGAGCCATCCACACCCAGACCAGAAACCACAGGGGTGCAAAGAGGGGGCGCTAGCTCAAACAGAGTTCCAGGAAGCCCAGAGAAGTGGAGCCATCCTAGGGGTGGGTGTGGCAGTTAGGAGGCGAAACTGGATGATGGAATTAACAGTATGGGCCACCTTCCTGCTGGAGAGGGTGGAGCTGAGCATCCCCCTGCCTCCTGCAACATCCTTCCTTTGAGTCTTCTGTGGGCTCACCTAAATAGAACACAGAGGTGAAATGAACTTCAAGTACTGATTCTTGCTGCTCTACTGAGCTGGAGCAGGACGAGTGTTGGGATACAGCACCCCCCCCCCAAACAACCTGACATGGACCAACATCCAGGCTTCAATCTGCTTTTCTTCCTCAAAGTCAGAGGCATGGTAGAATGTGTACGCTTAAAGAGAAATTACTTTTCCAATCCCTGTTGCTGCCCACATGTTTTGTTATTAGATAATAATTAAGTAAGGAAGAAACTGTATTGATGCTCATTCCTTATAAAGTGTGAGCACTGGCCCATGGGACCCGCATTTCCTTTTCTTACTTAGTGGAGGCCCTGAGCTTTGGGGAGGCAAATGCTGTTTATTCAATAGGTTAGGTGAAGCGATTCAAATTAGTTATTAATGGTGCTTATTAATTTGATATCTTGGGACTTTCTGAGCATGTCTGTTGTTGCTTGGGAAACAGACTCCATTTGTGGTCCTATAAGCTGATTTGAGAGTGAATTATTCATAGAGTTGTTTAGTTTTCAGAGAGTCTGATGGGGTAAAGGCTTTGCTTCATTTTCTCTTCCTTTATTAAGACTACCATGTGTCAACCTAGACCACTAAAGTCCCCTTAGGACTTGATTTCCCTGTCTCTTTTTTTTTTTTGAGCTTTACGGTTGTGGGAATAGCTTTTTTGAAAGTAAGCAATTTTACAGATATTTAGTGAGAAATATGTAGGCCTCAGAGTTGATGAAGAGGGCCTTGTGAGCATTTCCTGGACTAGAAGCAGCTTGTGGGCAAGGACCATTGGTCATCCCTCCTTTGAGGGACACTCTTTACATCTGAGGGGTGTAGAGATGCTGCAGTGTGATCTACAGGTGGGATCCAGTTATAGTCTCACAAAAGGGTGGAGTCCATCCCCTCTCACCAGCATCTCCCTGCTCATCACCCCATCCCCTCCCATCAGCATCTCCCTGCTCATCATCCCATCCCCTCCCATCAGCATCTCCTTGCTCATCATCCCATCAGCCCATCCTATGTACAGCTACGATAGCTCCTGTGCATCTCTGCTTCCTTCAGCTTGTTTCCCAGATCCATCTAGACTGTGGCACCATGGGCGGCTCTTCCCTCCTCCCTACCACTATTATCAAAGCTACTTGTCTTGTTACCATAGCTATATATGTGATAAGATGCAGCTACAGGGAAAATGGGTTTATTTGGTGGCGCTAGCTTGAGGATATACTCCATCATGGTGGGGAGTGGCTCCTGGCTGTGGTAGATGAAGCTTGGGGGCTTCTAGCTTGCATCTTGAAGGATCAGGAAATACCCAGGGGAAATGCTGGTGCTCGGCTCCCTTTCTCCCTTTTCCCTTTTATTGGGTCTTCAGCCTATAGGATGACACCACTCACATTCAGGTTGGTTCCCCCTCCGGTCCCAGATATGCCCAAATATCTGTCTTACCATACACTAAGCTTTTATTTGTCCAGAAAGAATGGGATGAACCATCATCCTCTCCATAATATTAACAGGTTCCCAAAGCTTCACTCCACCCCCCACCCAGTGGGGTGATAACTCAGGTTATCTATTGCTACCTTAAAACTTTATTGGGCTGGTCTTTAAGCTTGATTTTTCACCTGTTATTTAGGTTTTGGGTCTCTAAGTCTTTGGTATTATGTTTTGTTTTTTATTTTTTCAGCTTAAGCCATCATTGGTAGATACTGTTTTCTATTGGCAATGGGATATCCTCTGTGCACAGCAGTGCACAGGGGCTTGAGGGCTGGGGATGTAGCTCAGCTGGTGGCATTCACAGAGCCCTGGGTTCAAGTCCCGGCACCACATAATTGGGTACACCCGCGCAGTCCACGATCTCAGTGTGATGGCTAATATTCATCGTCAGTATCAGCACAAACCTGGAACCCACTAAAACCCAAACAGCTGGCCATGGCTGTGAAGGGTTTTTTGATTGGATCCTTTGAGGTGGGAAGACCCATCCCAAACCTGGGCCATATCTTCTGGCGGCAGCCCACGTGAAAGGACATGGAGGAAGGAAGCTTTTGTTTTTGGCTTTGCTCACTCTTGCTGGCAACATTAGCTGTCCTGCTGCTGAGGTCTTCCTGCACTGGCGTTAGAACCTACTTATTTGTGATTCCATCACAGACTGAAGACAGCAGCTCTCTAGGAATCCTGCAGGCCTTCAGCACCAGCCTAGGACGGCTGAACCACTATGGGACCTGTGGCCTTTCTATCTGGAGACAGCCATTGTTGGACTATTCTGACGATAAATCGGAAGCCAGTTTAATAAATACCCCTTTAATATTCTTTCTTTCTTTCTTTCTTTCTTTCTTTCTTTCTTTCTTTCTTTCTTTCTTTCTTTCTTTCTTTCTTTCTTTCTTTCTCTTCCTTCCTTCCTTCCTTCCTTTCTTTTTCCCTTCTCTCCCCTCCTTCCCTCCTCCCTCCCTCCCTCCCTTCCATTCTTCATACTACCAGTTCTGCTTCTTTAGAGAACCCTGACTAATAGACCCAGTTTGGGGGAGGTTGAGGCAGGAGGATCACTAGCTGAAACTTATCCTAGCCTACTTACTAAGTTCAAGGCCAGCCTGGACTACATAAGACCCCGTCTCAAGAGATTGTATGTATATATATACACATGGGTATAGTTTCAGATTTGATATACCATTTGTAATAATTCCTTCTCAGCTAGCCTTAATGTCATCTCTATAAATACTCAAGTTAAGTCAGTCATTCTAACATGGGAAGATTTTTGTTTGCTTGGTTGGCAGCAACAGAAACCACAGGAAAAACTAATGCAAATATGGGATGTGCACACCATTCACATCCTCACACCACACAGTCCACACACACACACACACACACACACACACACACTCATACTCTCACACACTCATATGTATACACATATTCACACTCTTAAACACTCACATACATTCTCATACACATGCTCTCACACACTTACACTTACACATTCACATTCATATTCTCACATATATGCATACTCACATACTTATACACTAACACACTCATACATGTTCATTCACTCACACACACTCATTCAGTCCTACATATTCACATACACACACTTACTCTCATACACACTCATACAGACTCAAGGATACACATACACACTCATGAACTCACACATACAGTCAATTTCACACACTCACACACATTCACAGTCATACCCTCACATGTTACACACATATACACATAGGCACATTCATACTTACTCATACACCTTCACACACATACACACATTCATACACACACACTAATACACCTACATACTTACATTCATTCACTCACTTACACACTCATTCATACATACTTACCCACTATTTCAGGAGGTGTAATAGAAACCTCAAAAATATGGGGTGCGTGCGTGTGTCTTGTTTACATGCTCTGCCTGTCCCGTGCTCCATGTCTGCTAGCACAGACTCAGGCTGAATGCACTCAGCAAGCATACTTCTCCAGACAGCTAAAAGTTTTCTCAGGGAGCCTAGCCCCCTCCACTGTGTCCTTGCCCTCCATATGCGATTCCAGACTCTTCCCTGACACGTGTCCTCCTCAGTTGCTCAGCTCACAGAGCAGATGGTAGACACATAGCCTGCCTCAGGATTCGATTCCAAGGATCAGGCTGCCTGATTGTGTGAGTGGTCCATTTGGGAATGGTGGCTCACTGCTGGTCTCATCCTCCATGGCTAGAGGAAATCCCACTCAAGAAGCAGTTAGAAAGCTCACACCCCTGTGTGGACTCCTCCAGAGAGGCACACTCGAACTCCTGGGGGGAGCCACAAGGAACAGGGAAGGGCAGATGGAGGAGAGAGAGAGAGAGAGAAAAGGAGGCTGAGCATGTCCACAGCTGGGGGAGTTCAGCTGGCAGCCTGTCCTGTGCTAATGGGGGGCATCAGAAGGCACCTGTTGTGGCCTTTAGCATCTTGAGACACATCTAGAGAGTCACAAAGACCCGGGTTATTCATGAGGCTCCCCGGACTTCTAAATAAGTTTCTCTCATATGCCTGCTGCATCTTCTGCAAGGCCAGTCTTTTCAGGCACTCAAAGCTCCGGGGGGAAAAGGCACCTTTCAGTGAACCAAACAGAACCTCCATCTATTTGCTGAGGAACAAGGAATAAATAAATGGACTCGGAACTATAACTGCATAATGAATAAAATAACAGCAACAGGCTGACCTTGCCAGTTACCTGCTCATTCCAGCGAGAGCTCCTTTCTATACCTGTCGCCCGCTGTGCATGCAATCAGGATGAAGTCTTTCTCCAGTGTCAGGCTCCCACTGTGTTTGCTGATGACTCTTGTAAATTAGGGGAGGGTGACCACGTTGGGTTAAAACATGACTATTAAAATTCTACAAGGCGGTTTTCCGGGAGAAATAGCGGTATTTTAGCCGTGGCACAAGAAATGGCTTTGATTAGAGCTCCGTGAAACACACAGCTATTCTGTGATTATGTGCACAGGCTGGGTCCCAGAAAAGAACGATTTTACTCGGGGGGGAAAAGAAACTCCCTGTATCAAGTAATCTTGCGTGTTTAATCGTGGTGGGGTAGAGGGATTTTGCTTAGGGGGCCTGCCGAGGCGGCTTAGCTAGCTGCCAAACCTAATGAGTAGAGTTTGATCCTTGGCACCCACGTAACGGAAGGAGAGAACCACCTCCCAAGTTATCCTTTGACGTTTGCAGGTGTGCTGTGGTACTGCCCCCTCCCCAATAAAAAAAAAGTAAAGCAGCGACAATAACAAAGGGGTGGTAAGATAGTTCAGTGGGTAAAGGCACTTGCTGCCAAGCCTGATGACCCAAGTTTGATTCACATGGTGTAAGGAGAGAACCGACTCTCACAAGTTTTCTCTGATCTTCGTCCCACATGCGCCATTTCAGATGTGTGCCTCCCCCTAACATAAACAAATGAATAAATAAATGTAATTTTTAAAGTTCTTTAAGAGATTTTACTAGATGTGGGTTAACGGCTAGATATTAAAATTATAATTATTCACTGGAGGCCGATTTGAGGAATTCCCTCAACAGAGTCTGTGATTATAGTTTCCTGTGATTAAGATGAATGAAGGAAACTGCAGTTCATTGCATCAGACCTTGATTTTATTATTACTTTTTGAGGTTTTATTTATTTTTTAATTTATGTGTATGAGTATTTGCCTGTATATATGTATGTATGTATGTATGTATGTATGTATGTATGTATGTGTGTGTGTATGTGTACCATGTAGGTGCAATACCCAAAGAGGCCAGAAGGGGGCATTGGATCCCTTGTGCTGGAGTTACAGATAGTTGTGAGCTGCCATGTGGGTGCTGGGAATTGAATCCAGGTCCTCTGGAAGAGCAGCCAATGCTTTTAGTAGCTGATCCAACTCTAGTTCCTAGACCATGCTTATAAAGAAACATGGTTTTCCTGTCTTTTAAGAAGTTTGAGCATGCTATTGATATTTCAATTCAGAGACCACACCCTAATCTCACACCACAGTCAGCTCCAGGCAGATGAAAAGCTACCTGTGAGAAAATACAGCCACACAAATGTAGGCCAATAGTATTCCCTTGTGCAGTGAGCCTTCCCAAGGAGCTGTCCTGTTATTCCTGTTGGAGGAAATAGTGGCTTCACATAGAGGGTGATGATAGACTTGAACAGTGTCAATTTTGGAGTCTTAATCCATATATATGGTAAAGCTTGACAGTCATCATTAAATCATCACTAAAGGTTTTCTTTCTCAGCAATATGTGCTGTCTTAGTCATTGTTCTACTGCAGTGAAGAGATACCATGAGCAAGGACACTTATAAAAGGAAGCATTTCATGAGGGGCATGCTTACAGTTCCAGAGAGTGAGTCTGTGATCACCACGCAGGGAGCATGGTGGCATGTAGGTAGGCATGGTGCTGGAGAAGTAACTGAGAGCTTACATCTAATCTTCAAGCTGGAGGAAGAGAGAGGTAAAACTGGGCTTGGTGTGAAACCTCAAAGCCCATCCCCAGGGACACGGCTTCTCCAACAAGGCCACACCTCCTAATCCTTCCCAAAATAGTTCCACCAACTGGGGACCAAACATTTAAACATATGAGCCCATTGGGGGCAATTCTCATTCAAACCACCACATGTCCCAAACTAGAAAGCAAATGTACTTCTGCCTGAGGCCAAAGGCTCTACTACCCAGGGGGCAACTCACCTCCAGCTCCACATACCCCCAACCGTTCATCTCTAAGCCCCTGTCCTTCTTTGATTGTGCAATGTCACTTAAGTGTTTGTGTTTTGAATGCTTAGTTTCCAAGTGGTGGTGTGGTCTTGAAGGCTGTAGAGGTCTAGCTGATAGAAACAGGACACTGAAAGTCACATTAATACTTGTCCCTGATTTGGATTTAGTTCCCGCTGCTTTCTGTTGGCCACCATGTGAAGAGTCTGCTCCTCACCCTCCTGCTGCCATGAGCTCAGCTGCTCCACCATGCTGCTGCCTCCACTGTGGTGGACTGAGACACCATGAGAGCCTTATTATTAATTAATTAATAATTAAATTAAACCCTTATTATTTCCATAAAGTTGTTTGTGCCAAGCATTTGGTCACAGTGATGGAACAGTAATGAACATTACCTTTTTGGCTTTTAATTCAGCCCAGTTGATAATGGGATCCCAGCCACTGCTGTTGGCTATGGCCAATATTAGCTTTCAGCTGTCACTGACCGGGCCCTGTGCTTAGCAGGCCACCTCCTCCCTGTGGCAATCTCTGGAGGTTGCAAGTCCCTGACCCCAGCTCAGCAGTTCACAGGTTTCAGAGTTGATATCCCCATGAGTCTTCTGGCTTTGCCTCTCTGTTGCAAGATGGCTGCAGGGCACTCAGGGTCACCTGCTGAGATTAGCTCACAAAGCTAAATGAAGGACACCAGGTGCAATAGAGCACAGAATATAGAAGCGTCCCCAAGATACACACTGAGACAGAACGCAGAGGGACAAGGGTTGTAGACTTACAATCAGAAGACTCTGAGATCAGGTGACTTAGTTCTATCCTGACTTGTCAAATATGCACATATCTAAGAGCTATGTGACTAGCCATGGAGGGCACTAAGACCCCAGGATGGGCATACACTTGGCAAATCATACCTTTTCTAAAGAGGTGTGCCAGCATGCTCCAAGCTTGAGACCAAGGCACGTGATGAGTGTTTAGAACGATCCAACATGCTGAGCGTCCCTCCTCCTGGGTAAGCAGATGAGAGGCTCCTGGGACAGATGGCATTTGGTTTAAAGCTATCAGGGACAGCAGTAGCAGAAGAAAACTTTGCTCTCTCTAAGGAACAGGGAGAGTGTATGCACAGAGGTGGAAGGGAGAGGCTGGTCCATCCAAGGGGCCTCTACGTGGAGAGTTTGGAAGCCTGAATGTGTGGAAGAGAGGGGAGGAGATGGTTCTAGTAACCCACTAAAGATAACCTCAGTGGGGCTCCAAAACGTGGCAATGGCACATTAAGGAATGAAGACAAACTTCCTCTTGGATTAGTTTGACCAAGAGAAAGCACAACTCCTAGTGTCGTCTGTCAGTTTGCCATCAGTCTGTCATCTGTCTGTCTGTCTATCTGTAGTTTGTAGTTACTGGCCTGTCTGTTTTCTGTATGCTGTGTGGGTCTGATCTGATCTTGTTGCCTGTGTGTGTGTGTGTGTGTGTGTGTGTGTGTTATATGTGTCTGAGGTCTGCCGTGCCTGTCCCTCAAAGGGCTCTGCTCTGTATTTACCAAACATCACTGACAACATGGCATATGGGACAGAAATGAGAAATCTTTACAGAAGTCTTGAACAGAGTTTTATAGGGAAGAAGTTACGTGACTGACCCCAGCTGACCTAGAATAGCACCTAAAACCTCACGTAGACACTAGCAACCTGTAGCCACATGTTGCTTCCAACATTTATAGGTTATTTCTTGTATAAGGTTCCTTTCAATGTGTGGGCTACTTTCAGCAAATGATTAGTGTAGCACACACGTGTACACACACACACACACACACACACACACACACACACACACTATTCTGGGTCAGTGGCATGGAAGAACACACAATTTAAGATTAAAGCTACATGTTTAGTTTAGGTTGTAAAAGCTGTTGCATGAGGAAAATCCAAGGCAAGAAGGTTGCCTACATTGTCTCTTAAAGGTAGGCCAAACGTAAGGCCGAGCACACACTAGGACAGCAGGCTAAGTATGTAGTAGGGCAGCAGGCTAAGTACACAGCCCTAAATGATCGCAAGGCGTATTATAAACTTGCTGTGAGATCTGGAAAAAGTTCACTCTCTTCCAAGGCAAAAGATATTTCCAGAAAACCAAGTCACCACGGGGAGAGGTTAGGGATGGGAGGCTCCCACTAGGTACTAAGGCGCCACAGAAGAACTTAGACAGAAAACGAATGAAGTATTTGTGTTTGCACAGTGGTAATCTGGTGTTAGTGTGGAAAAGATAACTAAGACCTTCCTGCTCTATCCTAAGTGAGAAACAGCCATGACCTGTGCAAGGGCAGAGTGGATGGAGGTGAGAGCAGAGTGGTGGATGATGAAGGTGAGGGTAGAGTGGTGGTGGATGGAGGTGAGGGCAGAGTGGTGGATGATGGAGGTGAGGCAGAGTGGTGGATGATGGAGGTGAGGCAGAATGGTGGATGATGGAGGTGAGGGCAGAGTGGTAGATGATGGAGGTGAGGGCAGAGTGGTGGATGGAGGTGAGGCAGAGTGGTGTGAGATTGGGATCCAGGTGAGGATGTGTGTGGAAACAAGGAAGCATGCTCCTAGGGTACTTCAAAGGCAAACAGGAAAATGAACTCTTAAATTAACAGGCAGGTGGATCAGGAAGGGAGAAGAAGCAAAAGGTACCACCCAACTGGGAGTCACAGCATCAGGAAGAAGTGGGCAGGGTCAACTGTTGCAGAGAATCAGGACAGAGGAGACATGAAACCCATCCTTATGACTCACAAGCAGGGCTGGAGAGATGGCTCAGTGGTTAAGAGCACCGACTGTTCTTCCAGAGGACCTGGGTTTGCTTCCCAGCAGCCGCACAGCAGCTCACATCTGTCGCTCTAGTCCCAGGGGATCCGACGCCCTCTTCTGTCCTCTGCAGATACTGCACGCACCTGGTGCGTAGGTACATATGTAGGCAAAACACTCACGCACATAAAATGAAATAAAAAAAAATACTCACAGCCAGTCAGGCACCTGCAATGCTGGGTGGCGCCTCCACTTACAAACACAGGAAAGATGGTACCAATCAAGCTAAGGAAGGGAAAACCCATGACCTGTTGATGGAGAAGGACAGTTCCAACAGCAACCTCAATGATGATTGGTGATGAAGAACGCATAAGGACGTGTGCTCCGTGAGTAATGAACGAAGGAGTCCTCTGCTCTTAGGAAGACGGGATGTGAGCCAGACTCCCAGAGAAATGGCGGAGGCCACCAACAAGGCCCAGTAGTTGTTGGGATTGTGGCTCCCAGTGACATTTAGATGTCGGCACCCATGCTTAGAGGAGGTCAGTTACTGATGCAGAATGACGCCGCTTGGACGTGTGACACACACCACAGGGAAGAACGTCTCTCACGAGCCCGAAGCACTTCCAGGCTTCTGGGCTCCCTTAGGATTCTGTCTTCTTTTCTTTGTCAAATATGAGTTTCTCTCTCTCAGGTTTTTTTTTTTTTTCTTCTTTTCTCTCCAGTGGGGCCCTAGTGACTGCTGGCTCTCCTTCTTTGTTCTTCTCTCAAAGGAAAATGGACTCTCACCTCTATGTGCCAGCCTGAAGGTTCTCAGAGGGCCTGTGACTGCCCTGTCTCCATCTTCAGTCATCTCCTGGACCAGGAAAGATGGTGAGCCAACAAGGTGGGTATATTCGGGCCCCATGGCTAGTCAGACACACAGAGAAGGTTCTGGAAGGACTCCTCTATTAAAGTTCCGCTCTTGCCATCAGGAGCTTGTGCAAGAAGCCTCCCTGGCCAGCCCCACATACACACAGATGCTTATATTCTATACGTATTGGGTGCATCTGTGTCCATCTTAGGTTAGACTCCCTTATGGCTTCAAGCTCTGTCTGAGGTTAGGGTACAGGTTTACACAGGTAGATACTTGTGTGAACTGACCCTCCCTAAAAGCTGCCACCTGTGTTGAAAACTCCTCAGCCGAGATCAGAACCTCCTGACAGCGGAGAGTTGGAATGTCACAGATCCAAAGTCACAATTATCTTGGGCTATCTCTAAACCTCCTTAGTAGCCATTTATTGTCTGCCTCCCCGCTTGACTTAACACCCTGTGGCTCTCAGGTACAACCTCTGAACTATATTAACTTAGATCCCCTAGCTTCCACCAACCCAAAAGCTAGGAAATTCACCAGATAGCATCTGAGACCTACCTACATGACAGATTTCTCTGCTTTGCTGTATGTACCCTGCTTGCCTGATGACCCTGCCAATGTTGCCAAAAAAAATTCATTGACATATGACTTTCTTTGTTCTATTACTATAAAAAGATCATGATTGCATTAGCCCTTTGGAACATGGTTCTTGGAACAACCCGAGTCCGTGTTCCTGAGCCTTGCTCACCCATATTTGGCACAAAAATAAACACATTGCTTTGGAGAAAGAGCTGTGTCTTGTGCTGATAGCCGAAACATGACTGTGGTTGTAGTTACTCTAACAGGGATAGAGATTTGGGGCACCTTCCTGGCTCAGAGATGTTTGTGTATTTACCTTACAAGAATTGGGGGTGGGGTGCTTTGAGTTTGGTGGGGTAGAAGTCGTCAGGGATGAGTAGAAGTTGCTTCTGGCTTATCACCCCCTTTTCTCTGAAGTTGGATTCTATTATCATGAGCGGAGGTCTCTTCCAGTTGGAGAGGGTCGTCAAGGCAGCACGTGCAATGTGTGGATGGTATGGTCAGTCTGTGGCAGGCAGGAGAATAAACTGGAGCCCTGTGACAGGAGATCTGCATTATTAGCCCTGGATTCCTCAGGGGGACCTGCACTAGCTGGGGCTTACTCTGGGGGACCCTGCATGACCTTGGCTTGCTTGCATTGATTCTAAACCTTCCTAATTTCTGTGACCCTTTAATATGATTCCTCAAGTTGTGACCTTAAGCCATAAAATTATTTTTGTTGCTAATTCATAACTGTAATTTTGCTACTCTTATGAATCTTAATGCAAACATCTGTGTTTCCAATGGTCTTTGGCAACCCCTGTGAAAGGGTCATTTGACCCCTCTACAGGGGTTGTGACCCACATGTTGAGAACCACTGCTTTAGAATGACCTGCATGGACCTTGGGTTGCTCTAAGGGTGCTGTGTAGCAGCAACCTTCTCTTGTCTCCCTAGAGTTTGTGTCTTGGTTTCTTGATCTCAAGATCAACAGACATCTAGAACTCCTGAATATCTGCATTCTAGAATTTTTTCTGACCGTTCACAGGACCCCCAACACTCATTCTCCCCTCTAGAGCTTCTGTGGCTAGTAGATACCCAGAAAACATCCTTTCTGTGACCATGCATAGCATCTCCTGGTAAAGTGGCCTTTCCTTCACCACCCCCAGCACACATACTCAGCACCCCCATGCAAGTCACATCAGGTTCACCCAGGTCACCCACAAACTCTGGTCACAGGGATTTCTAAATCATTAGTCTATGGCCCTCTTCTGGGTAGCAGGTCAGGCTAACTGAATGGGGTGAAGCAACTTTATTTGGTTATGGTCTCAGGGTCTGTGGGTCAGAGATTCATGCTGTTGAATCAGCTGTCTTGCCTGTGGCACCCAGGACCATGGTAGGGGAGCTTTTAGAAGCCATAATCGTATGCTGGTGGATACAGGAGAACTCTGCAAGCTTATGGATCTCAGCTGAGGGTCCTGTAGCTATTCCTTGGGACACTCAAAAGTGGCCTTTCCATGGGGCCCAACGGTCTCTGCTTGAGGACATCAGCACATGGAGCCTCTGGATTCCAGCAAGCAAGGTGGACTCAACTCTGTCAGAGACCTCATGTCACATGGCCACTGTGCTGGTGACCAGTGAGCAATATACGTCCATTTAGATACATGCACAGTGGCAGAAGCCCCCTGGGGTGGTGTGTGATGGTCACATTGAGAAGAATGTGGTTGGGAGGTCCCCTTGCCTATCTATCACTGGAGGTCATCCTGTCCCCACTAGCTTGTGTAAAGACAGTTATTTGGAGCATCAGGGGGATGGGCAGTAGTGGACAAAACCAGTTGTTTACTATTCATTTCTTGCGGGCCACAAGAATATATTATAGAGATTCAGCTGTGTATTAAAGCTATACCTAGAAGTTTCAAGGCATTTTTCTAGTGGGAAGCCATTTATCACGAAATATTTGGTGTTATTCAGTTTTTAATATTTCAGCTGTCTTCTGCTATGAAATTCTTGTGGGCCCATATACTGCTACCAGGCCATTTGACAAACAGTTCAGCTTCTCAGACCTGTTGATCCACTAGATGGCTAGGAGACAGGCGAGGCTGTAGATGCGTAGCTTTGTTTCTTGTGTAAATGAAGCTCAGACCATTCCCTTCCTTCAAGCCTAGGGGCATGGCAGAGAGATTGTCTGAGGACAATAGGGTTTTTTTTGCATAACCAGGTGCAATAAGAACTGGAGTGGAATTCCAGACACAGAACCTTGGGGCCAGAGAAAAAGGGAGGAAGACAGAGATTCTGGAGTTGGTAAGGTAGAATGGCTCAGGCTGAGGAGTGAGGAGCAAGGAAAAGTTTCTTGTAGATTGTAGGTGAATCAGATCAGGAGAGGAGAAGAGGAAGAAAAGATGGAGGTCGAAGGAACAGGGGACGAAGATGAGACCAAAGGCATAAGGGCTTAGTGATTACTAGGGCCATGAGGGGACAGATAAAGTATAGAGAGGAACTGAAGCTGTATAGATAGAGTTTTGTCATAAAGGAATAAAGTAAATGGACAAAAGAGCATAGTGTACGTAGATTCCTTTCCCTTAGATACCCCACGCCTGACATAGTGTCGTCCTCAGGACTCTGAGAGGAATTTTCTCAGGGCTGGAACTTGGGAAAATTCCATTATTCATTCATTCATTCTTGTGCTAACATCTTTTTAAATTGCTTTTAAAAATGTATTTAGTTGTATGAAACCCATAGTGCACGTGTGGTGATTAGAGGCCATCTCATGGAGTTTGTTCTCTCCTTCCACCAGGATGTGGGTCCTGGGGTTTGAACTTAGGTCCTCAGACTTGGCCAGCAAGTATCTTACTCCTCTGAGCCATTCCATGGGCTCTGGGTTTATTCTTGTTTTCGTTTGTTTTGAGACATGCCCCCAGTGACCTGCTTGCTGCAGCTAAGTCCCGGCCGGTGTTTCTCGCCAGTCCCACATGATGCTATCATATCTTGAGTCCATCAAGGGATGGGGCCCATGGATGAGTTCAGAGCCCTCAGAATCCACCCCTTTCTATCGAAATCCCAACGCAAGAGCCCTACTGGGGACTATTCACGTTCCGACTTGCTGTGAGACTCCCCAAAGCTGGTCATTTCCCAGCTCAATGTTGAAGCAGTCCAGGCGAGGGACTTAGAAAGAAGCCTCATGCTGGTTGAATTAGGAAACTGTACAACTGTGGCCAAGTTCCTTAGACCCCCAGAGCCTCTGTTCCTAGACGTCTGAAGCATATAAAGCCCATTACCACTCTGCTCATTGAGTTGTTAGACTACAAGCCGAGGGTGCTGGTGAACATGCTCTTGAGTGGCTCCCAGCATGGAGCAAGCAGTCGGGGGAGAGAGAGCAATGGTTAGTGTGGGTTTTCTCCTGGGATGGAAATGCATTTTACAAAACTGTGTTTTTCCCATATCCGGGTCCCTGTCTGACTCTGCGCATAGCGAACTGGGCTTGTGCAAGGTCAAAGCTAGCATGGGTTTTCATAGCACCGTGTTAAAATTGTTTCTGTGGGGAATGGGCTGGGAAGTGAACAGCCACGAAAGCGTGTTGCTCATCCAGGAAGCCAGAGCACTGGTCCCAACCCATTAATGAACTCATCCTGAGGTTGGAAATAAGAACCTTAATTTTTGTTGTTGTTTTTGCTGTTATTAAAGTTTCTCTCTCTCTCTTTTTGCATAAAAGATGCTAAGATTTGGAAAAGGAACAGACACCTTTGGTTTTTGCATCTTCTCCGTGATGAGGGGCGGCAGGTGTGGGTCGGCTGCTGAGTCTTCATTTCCTTGCGCAGATGGAAAATGCTGACTGGGCTGTGAGCTTCTCTGTCGCACATTTTTCAGAGTTTGTACTTGAGTTTGCTCATTGCACCCCCAAGTTCAAGTTGAGTGCCAGACTGTGCCGTTTTTAAAACAGTGTTGCTGGGGTGTCTGCATAACTGCAGTGTGGCAGATTCACCTGGCTGTGATTGAAGACAGGGCGACTGTCCTGGGATCAAGTGACTCCTAATCACAGGGGAGATCTTGGCTCCCCCTACAGGTGTACCCCGTTATCCTCTCCTCCGCTGTCTGTCCTTCTGCAAGTACGCTTCTGTGGGTTCTGTCTTTATGTCAGTCAGGGAGACTCAAGACCAGGGCAGCTGAGGTTGAGGACTAGGAACCATACACCTCTGATTTTATCTAGCAACTGACTTACTGAGCTGGACCTGGGAGCTCAGGACTTCATCCTGGTGCCAGGGTGGCCGAGGCAGGAGGATTGCCTATCCAGGTTGGGCTACGTAGTGAGTTTCAGACCAACCTGAGTGACAGGATGTGTGTCCTATCATCATTTCTTCCTACATTCCTCTCCTCTCTGCCTTCCGTCTCTGACATTAGCTGAGTCCCCTCTGCCAGATCTCTCATTCTCTGCAATGTTACCATGACTTTCTGCCTCCTCAGAGGAGCTGAGGGCTGTGAACTGAACCGTCTGAATCCAGGAACCAAAATAAATCATCTCAACCTGAAAATTTTCCATTCCGGATTTTGGTCACAGATAATCGAAAGTAATTAACACATACAAAAAACAAAACAAAACAAAACCAAACAAAATAAACCCCTCCCTGCCTCAGTTTCCCCTCAGAGAAACAAGAGGGTTGATGAACTCAGTCAACCTCAGCCTTGGGTGCATCATTCTCTTCCATAAGTTGGACAATTGTTCTCCCAAGAGACAGTAGCTACATAATAGCAGAAGACACACAACGTTGGCACACAACCTGCCCTCTCAAATTGAGAGAGCCGTGGCAGCGGGGAAGAGGGACCAGCCATTCCTTAATTCAGTTTAGAAGTCCATAGAAGGCCTGCCTTGTTCTGAAGTGCTCTGAGCAGAGAAAACAGAGCTGTCAATGAGAAAGACAAATCACCCGGGAAATGCACACTCAGAATTAATAGTGCTGGTTCCTGTTAGGAAATCCAACCCAGGATTAGACAGTGCAAGATGAGGACAGTTATTTACACATTACGTCGCCAGGAGGTGTTTGGAATGAGGCGTGTTCAACCGAGGCCTCAAGGAAATGGACAAACTGTGGTGGTCCTCGCAGAAGGAACTGTCTAGGCGAAGGCCACATGTTGGAAGCAGTACTGTGGGCCGGGATGTGGATGGTGGTCTCACAGCCTTGTAGAGCAATGTCAAGAACTCCAGCTTTTCACGCAGAGGGACGAGCAGACGGAGAAGCTTTCATGATTAGGACTATCAAGTCTGATTTATATTTTGCTTTCGTAAGTGTGTGTGTTCATGTGTGCAGGTGTCCGCATGTGTATGGAGATGAGCGAGTCCTCTCAGTTATCGGGCACCATCCTCCGCGTTTATTGAGACAGAGTCTCTCATTGGCCTGGAACTCACCAGACAGGCCAGGCTGGCTGACTAGGGACCCCCTAAGGACCTCTCTGTCTCCCCCTTACCAGTACTGGGATTACAAGCATATGCTGTCACACCCAGGTTGTTTTTTTTTTTGTGTGTGTGTGTGTAAACTCCGGGGATTTAACTCTGGTCCCATGCTTTTAAGGTTCGCTTTACTGTAACTGTGTGGGTTCACGTGGGTCTGTGGCAAGAAGACACAGAGACATCTTAAGAATGAATACAGCCTTTCATGGCTTCAGGGGAGTCCAGACTCGAAGGATTGAAGCACTATCCCTTCACCTAGGGCATTTTTACTTCTCTCTAATTATAGTTTAGCCAGTAAATTTCCGTACCTTCAAAGCAACCCAAAAGGAGCTCCCAGAGACCAAATACCAAGTGCAAATTACTTGATTTCTCAGGTACCATGGTTTTCTGGGTTTCCTGAACCAAGTTTTGCATAAGCCTTTCATTCCTGGGAGACTCTCTGATCCTTGACTCTCAGACAAGATTCACATAGGGCGATAAGAGAAACAAAGGTGTGGTTAAACAAAGAAATGATTAGGGCTGGGTGCCGCTCTCTGGAACCAGGCCAGAAGCTCAGCGGGAATACACTACGCTTTACCAACTGATCTCCCTCTTCAGTTACCACCCCCGTGATTTATATTTCCCAAACTACTCTATCCAAAGTGGACACAGAAGCCCAACGCTGAAGAGAGACAATGAGTACTTTATCTTCTGTTAGGAGGACTCAACTCACTGTAGATTTCTCCAAGTGAGGTGTGTGTGGAGACAGAGAGGACTCGGAGCACTCTGTGAATGAGGTAACACAGGACAGTGGCTGCCAGCCTTTCCATCTAGACCTCTCTGTCCCTTGTGAAAAATATCTGTATCATAAGAGCACTGGGGACTCACAGAAGTTTGAAAAAGAAAAACACACACACACACACACACACACACACACACACACACACACACACATTGAAAATGCTGACCACACAGTCCCTTTCTCTTTTCCTCACTGGTAGTCAGCCTGTATTCCAGGTGGGGGCATGTGTGATTAACTCTAGCTTCGCTGACCCAGAATCTCCAGCCAGACTGGGAACTTCTGAAGGCTGACTTTTGAAAATATTTGCTAAAGGTGTATACTCGAAGCCCAGATTTCTCATAATGGAATTTTCCAAAATTATTTCCAAAGTAGTTTCCCCTCCAGGAATGCCAGATTCAAAAGAAAAATAAAAAAAAATAAAAAAAACCAAAAACTCAACAGCTTGGATTCCGGACTTGCAGATCAAGCTGGAGATGGTGAACGGGAAGGGCCGATCTTGACAGGAAGTCCCCATGTAACCTTGTAAGGCTGTGTTTTACCAAGGTGGCAGGAAGGCACTCCAGGCCTCCCCTCATTCTGCTTTTCAGTCATCTCCGGAGCTCCAAGGTTCTCTGTTCTAACTGGCCATTGTCAGAAACCTCAGCCCTCCTCCATGTCAGACAAATCTCTGGTCTGGAACTCACAGGCAAACTCACACAAACCCAGGGCAGTCTGCAGCACCTCCCACGCTCCCTATGTTGTTATTCTTCTGCCTTGATTTCGGCTCCCACCTCTTTCATGTTTTCACAGGGGAACCGTTGGAGGCTGGAGAGCAGGTGCCATAGACCTAATGTGTGTTCCCCCTCAATTCGTGTGTGGGTATCACCACTTCCATTGAGATGGCACCAAGAGAGGCCTTTGGAAGGTGGTGAGATCATGGGGAGGAGCGCTCACCAGTGGGATTAATGTATTTGTTAATCCCTGGTCTCTACCAATGTGTGAAGGTCCTATAAACAGATGGCTCACGGGACCAGCTCTTTCTTCATTCTAGTAATCTGTGTTATGAAAAGTAGTGCGGGCCCCCACACCCTTTGAAAGTCTTTAGTTGCTTGGCAGATCTCAAAGAACTACTAAATTTCAAATTAGGTGCAGATAAACTTGAAAGAAATAATTCAAATCACTTCTATGATGCCTTTTTTCTTTAAAACAATCCTTATGGCTATTTTCTGCATTTTGAACTCATCTCCAACCTTCTCTCTCACATACCCCTCCCTATCCTCCATCGATCCATCTATCTTTTTTGTTTCCTGACAATTTCATTTTTACCTCCATTCAACTTATACACATACGGCTTCATGTGACTCTATGAAATCTAGGCACCACAATAGAGAGGAAATGTGTGGTATTTGTCCCAGAAGGCTTAGTTCACTCAGTTCAATTATCTCCAGTTGCTTCCGTTTCCTGCAGATGGTAGTATTTCAATCTTCTTTGTGGCCCAATAAAATTCCATTGTGTGCATAAACATTTTCTGTATCCGTTCTGTTGGTGGACACCTACCCTGCTTCCATATCTTAGCCACTGTGAATGGTGCAGCAGAGGAGACTGATATGCGAGCATCATGACTTAGGGTCCTTGAGGTAAATACCCATGAGCAGTGCCACTGCATGTTTTTAGTGGTAAAGACCCTTCTGTCACTCCATAAGCCCAGACACAGGGTTTCCATGATCTTTATTGCCTTGGTTACCTTCATTTGCTCAGGTGAGGTGGTGAGAAACCTTTACTGTTTAAATATATATAAAAAGCACTTGACTAAGGTAAGTGTTAGAGAGCATATGATGGTTCTGAACAGATGTTGATCCATTTGTTTCCTGCCAGTCTGAACTGCTACACGCTACCACTAGGGGCCACTGCAGGCCCACTGATGTAGCCAGCGCTGCACCTGCTGTTCTGCCCAAGCCATCTGTGTGCCCTGGACCCACAGTGAAGCACAGCTTCACTGTGCTCTCCAGCTGTGCAAAATGAAATACTTGACATAGTCACTCCTCCTCGGCCCTTCACCACTTCTATAGCCATTAAAATAATAATAATGATAATGACACAGACCTCATGTTGCCCTCCCCCCCTTTTTTTAAATGTAGGGAAATGTTTAAATTATCTTTTACATTTCCTCTCTCATAAGCAACTGTAATGACGTTATTGCCTCCGGATTGAAGCAGTCTCTCCTGGAAGGAAGTGGAAAGCTCACACAAGTCACGAGAACATTCCAAGACCTAGGAGGTGTCTTTCCAGAGGGTGATGAACAGTTGCTGCGGGTGGGGGAGGGGATGGAGACTCGCTGGTCCACAAGGTGTATGGGAAGCTGTCACAAGTCTGATTTGGGGGTTGTTGCTTGTGCTTTGCAGCAATGCAATTCCCTGAGTCCAGCACGATCCCAATAAATGCACCGATCCCCATGCAAGCCAGTCTTGGATGGAATCATTCCTGTGGTCTCTCACTGTTGGCACCCGATCTGGTGTGAGTGGATCCTTGTCCTTGTCACTTAAGAGAAGTCACACATCAGTTGCAGTACCACTTGGTCACTGTGTCTATTTTATTTCCAGACACAGAGAACTCACTTGTGAGTGAGTCATTAGTCACTAGTCACTTTTTGCTGAGACTGACGTCGCTTATGTGACAGACAAGTCAAATTGGAATTTACGAGCAACTGGCTGTGTGGAATCACATTGGAAGCATCCCATGTTGATCGGCTTAAGTGCCAAGCAAACGTAGACCTTTGTGATAAACTGAAAAGCTGATGTGGACTTGCTAGAGCCTCCCTGAAGATGTGTATATCTGTGTGGGTGGGGCCATCCTGACTTTGAGCAACAGGTCGGTGCCAAATAAGGGGTCAGTCAGGTGTATCCTTATCATTCCATCCCCAAATCTCACACAGAGACTGATCCTGTACAGAAAGTCAGTTCTGCCAGGAAGCTGGAGAGCCCCTGTATTAACTTGGTGGTGATGGACGACTTGTGCTTAGTAACACATGGGGTACCTCTAAGTGAGAATTCCTCCAAGTCTTATCACTTCAATATATCTATTTCCCAGAAGCTCTTTCAGTCACTACAAGTTGGGCCAAAGAAAACACCTCAGAGTAGCACACTGGTGAACGGCCATGATCAGAACATAGCATGTTTACAGTGCCTTTGATGTCAGAAACTCACAAATTGGTGGCTGGAACTCCCTGCTTTGTGGCTGTTAAGCCTTTCCTCCGAGGTGGGATTAACTCCCTGCATGTCCATTTCATAAGTGATTTTTGATGTGGGGATGGGAATGGGGGGGCATTTTGCATTGTGGTAAGTTTGTATGCATGCCAGGTTGCGAGATCTCCCCCACAGCATGCAGCCTTTCAGGCCCATTAGAAGATTTGATTTTTGAATGGACAAAAGAAACCAAGCCATTTGGGTGGGTAAGGGAAACAATTGATCCGTCCAACTCATGTCAAATGTTGGACTCATTACGGGATCGTGGCTCAGGCCTCCTCAGTGTTCGTGCTCGCCTGTGCTTGTGACCCACTGGCTGGATGAATGGCAGCTACTGTCTTCTTCTGGGAAGGCTAGGCTTTGGCTGACCTCCTAGCTCCTCCAGGCTGATGGAGAGCTTCACAGAAGGTGGCCGAGCTCCAGCCCTCAGCTTGCAAAGTATCTGTTCCAGCCTCATGGAGGAGTTAAACACTCCAAACTGGCTTGTTAGCTCCTGACTTCGAAATGACACTCTATCAAACACACTTCCCAGTATCAGCCAGACTCCTGAGCCTGTCAGCCCCACTATCTATTTCCCCTGGTCCTTGAAAACAACAGTAGCCGGTGTGGGACCCTCGGGGAAGCATACCACTTACTTATTGGTTGTTTGTCTAAAGAGAGCTTATGTCAGAAAGGACAGAGACCAAAAAATCAGAGAGAGAGTAAACAAGAATGTAAGAATTCGAGGATAAAAAGAATTCGAGTTCCTCTGCTAGGGCCAGTAAAGTCCGTGGTCATGGAACTCTGACAGGATGCCACGGACCCTCTGATTATCTTTGTGTGGGTAGCCGTGGTGACACACTACCTCCAAGCCTTCCAAACTGAACATTCCATCTCCTTTCTCGCCATCCAGGGAGCCACCACTTGGTCGCTGGCAAATGGGATCGTGTTGGATTCGTCTCGTATTGATCGACATATGTGCCAAGCAAACACAGATGCGTTGTGATAAAACAGAAAGGGGAGGTGGTCTCCCTGCATTCAGCTGGAAACCTTGGGAAGAACAGCAAGGTGGGAGGATCACCCTGAGGTGTCCTGAGCTCTATGGGAAAGTCACATACCACCTCCCACCTGCAGGCTTGGGGCCTAGCCACATGTCACCTTAGGAGGGCCGTGGTGTGGCATGGCTCTCTAGCAGGCAGAAGCGGCTGGTTTCGGGGGTGGGGACGGGCATAGACAGTTTCTATCACAGACTTAGGGACAAATATGGAAAGCTCCAGTGGATTTTGGACAGCAGTCTTGCCATGCCAACTACTCCAGAGGAGAGAATCCTTACGCTGTCAGCCAGACCTTCAGTGGCCGGAAACCGTGGCAGGAAGCAGGATTTATGTAGGCCCAGGAGCTCAGGGAGACTGTTTGGAATCTGACTTCCTGCAATGATCCTGATGGGGAATGGAGGCCCGTGCTATGCTCACTTAGGGGCCATGTGAGAAACCTCAAACACCCTGGAGCCCTGGGAAGATATGAGTGGAAAGGATAGAAGGAGAGCCCAAAACAGTGTAGATCAGAGCACAGTCACTGGGAAGAATGGAGGATTGTGGGGACTCCACACGATCTTTGGTTTCCTGCCAAATCCCCTTGTAGATGGCAGAAGACTTTGCTTCCTTTGTACCTGTGTTGGGCTGTGGGCTCAAGGGGGCGCCACCAGCCTATAACAGCCACGGCTTCTTCAACAACTTCCATAGCAAGTGCAGAATGGGAAGCTACAGGTAGCTGTTGGCTGCCTCAGTTCAGTGGAGATCTTAGGCGCCTGTGGTCATAGGCCCAGTCGCCTGAGTGCTGGGAAGGACTGAGTGACTGATGGGCGGGACCTGCCCCCACCCACATAGGCAATCTCTCTGCCTTGTGCCTCCTGGCTGCTATGTCTGCTCACGAAAGAGGGCTGATCTGTCCCCGACTGCTTTTCATAATAACTTCATCATGAAGTTTGGGAAGTCGTAAAGAAAAGGGAAGTTCAGGGGCGTGTGGCCGCCCTTTCCAGGGCTCCTTGTGCCAATTGCAATTTAGAATTTCCCACGCTTCCGAAACTGAGGGAATTTAATTTCAAAGGAGACGCAGCTGAAGGAAGGGATGTCTGTGAAAGCAAAAATATCAATAACGTAAAAACTGTGAGCGAATTCCAGCAAGACATTGCCCTTTGCATGGAAAGGAAAGCCCTCTGCATTTTACTCCATCCCCCCGCCCCTCCATGCTGTAGACTGAACCCTCACACATATAGGTCAGCACAGTATTTATCGCTGAGCTATGGTGTTTTGAAACCAACACACTGGTATCGCTCAAAGGATGCTTCACAGTGGTCCTCACCTGAGTTCCTGTTTGTGTCATTGGAAGGATGGAGGGAGTGGGATTCAGCCTTAAGTGTCATGGTATCTAGTGTCTATAGTGTCTTCATGCTCAAAATGGCACAAGTCTGCTCAACCGTGGACATTCACCAGGGGGCGTGGGGACCCAGCCTCTTTGCTATCTTTACCAGTTTCTTGAACGTACATAGCTAGTATTTCTTTAAACCGACAGGAGAATGTTGTCTTTCTGTAGAACGGCAAGCCTGCCTTGTGTCGAGCTTCACACACCCAGCCTTAACTTTGCTATTTAGTCATCATAGACTTTGATTCATGGCTTTGCAGAGGAAACACATATTCTTGGAGGAAAGCACGCTTGTGACAGTTCATTTAGAAATGACAGGGCCGGTGGACCTGATAGGAAGGGGTCCCCCTGGCACCGGGCTGCACCCGAGGACCTGGCAGTTTGCCGTGAATGTCTGTAGGTCTTCCTAAGGAATGGCTCTCCTGCCATGAGCTGTGCTGATGGCCGGCGGGGGAGTGGGCACACACGTTCCAACAGCTCCATGAAGAGAGTTGGAGGGGGGAGTCATTGTTATTTCTGATTTTAGCTGCTCATCAGGTTTGCACAGTTTGAAGAGGGGAAAGATTTGTCCAGATAACTAGGTATGATGAAGAAATTCCAGGCAACAGTTAGACGCTTTTATCTGAAGGACATAGATAGAGAAGCCGTGTGTGGTGATACACCTAGAAGAGTCACCTGCTGCTTACAACTCGGGGGAAAAATGATTTAGGGGAAAAAAAAGTAAAGTCATTTTTTAATAAAAAAAAAAGCCATTAACTTCTAGGAAATGAACTTGAGGATTGTCTTAAAAATAGACTTGAGGCCAGGCAGTGGAGGCGCATGCCTTTAATCCCAGCACTCAGTGGTGGTGGTGGTGGTGTGCAAATCTCTGAGTTTGAGGACAGCCTGGTCTACAGGGCAAGTTCTAGAACAGCCAGGGCTACACAGAGGAAAACCTGTCTCAAAAAAACCAAAATGAAAAAAAATAGACGTGGGGGTCTGGAGAGATGGCTCAGTGGTTAAGAGCACTGGCTGCTCTTGTAGAGGACCTGAGTTCAATCCCCAGCACTCACATGGTGGCTCACCACTGCCTGTAACTCTAGTTCCAAGAGATTTGGCCTCTCTTGGTCTCTATGGATACTGTACACACAGAATACATACATGTTGGCCAGACGCATACATAACCTAAAAATAAATAAATCTTTAAAAAATATACTTGAATATACCCAACTGGATCTGCCAACTGAGGAATAAGGGGGAAGCTTGGTTAGACACGAGGGGTCTCTCGCTCAGAGAAATGTGTGTCAGGGATGAAGCCTCAGTTTCCCCCAATCAGTCAGGGAAAGAAAGAAGTAATGCATACTGAGGGTTCCCAGCATACATTCTATCAGGGTGACCTCAGTGTGGCCTGAAATTTGTCAGTAAGGCAGCCTGGAGTGCCACCTGCCTCTGCCACGTCAGCCTCAGGGATGGGCACAGCGGTCACTTCTTCAATCAGCTTTCCAGCTGACGCTGGGCATGGCTCACATGTCAGAGGCTTGGGGTGGGTAGACTCCCAGGTTCTTTGCATCCTTAAAGTTTAGAAAACATACACACACACACACACACACACACACACACACACAGAGAGAGAGAGAGAGAGAGAGAGAGAGAGAGACTTAAGAACTAAACAAAAGAACACTAGAAAGACAAAAATTAAGAAAGACATACAGAACCAAGGGGAAGCTGGCATCCCAAAGACAAGGATGCACAGACAGACTTCGGGAGAACAGCCAGGCTCCTCTGATCTTGGAAGTCAGGAAACCGAAAACGCTTAAAGCCAGGAGATATTTTTTTTGTAGCTCCCAGACATGGATCGGCCAGATTCTGTAAATTCTGGGATTGTTAATCTTGTCATAAATTTAGAGTCACCATGGAGACACACCTCTGGTGTTCCCACAAAGTTTTACCTGAATGTGGGTGTTTCCAGGGATGGTCTGGATGGAATGCAAAGGAGAATGCAAGCTGGGCACTAGCATCCATCCATCTCTGTTTCCTGACTGTAGATGCCGTGTGATCAGCTGCCTCATGCCCCTACTGCCACATTGTCCAAGTTTGGCATCTGTTGCTGTGATAAAACACAGATCAAAGGCCACTTGGGGAGGAAAGGGTTTGCCTCATTTTACAGTTTAAATCCATCATGGAGGGAAGTCAAGGCAGGAACCTGGAGGCAGGAACTGACAGAGAAGCCATGGAGGGGTGCTGCTTACTGATTTGCTCTCCATGGGCTTTTGCAGTCTGCCTGTCTTATACAACCCAGGACCACCTGCCCAGGGCTGGCACTGCCCATAGTGGGCCCTCCCACATCAATCATTAATCAAGAAAATACCCACAGGATTGCCTACGGGCCGTTCTGATGGAAGCGTTTTCTATGTCAACTGGACAGAAAAACCTAACCAACTCACACGCCTTCCCTGACTGTACTTGAAAATACAATCTGTATTCTCAAACTGGAGTCCAAACAGGCCCTTCTTCCCATGAGTTGCTTTTGTAACAAGAGAATTAATACAATCCGTTTTTACCCGCAGAAGTGAATTCACCTGTTGGAATGAGGCTGCGCTTCCTCTCTGAATCCCCATAGAATCTACTTGTTTCCCAGGCTCAGCGGAGCAGAGAGGAGAGCTTGGGCTCAGAACCCTAGCATGGGAATTAGATATCTTGGTGTGAGTTTGTCTTAGAGACTCCAGAAGTGGAGAGCCATGCCTGTTACTTTCTGAATGCAATGTCTTACCCTAACTGATCAATTCCCTGATGCCCAAAGGCCAGCGGGGAGCCAATCTAGAACTCTTCCAGGGACAGAAATTTGGGGATCATTTTGGGAGCCCAGGGTTACATTCAAGAGATCACTGGGGACACTTCGGCTTATGTTAGGGTCCTGAGCTGTCCTTGCCTGAGGACTTCTTGCAGCCCGAGTCTTGAGAAGGCAGGGCAGATGGCCTTTCGACACCTGTTGTGAACGTGGACATCCATGCTGGTCCTCGTGCGGGCTCCCGGGGGTGGGCGGGGTGTCCATTTCCTCCTCTGAACATCCCCCTCCCATTTGCGCACACAGAGAGGGCGACACGGAGGCTGGGCGCCCCGCAACCAGTAAGGTGGGACCTACTTTGTGGATTGGGGCTCACAGCTGTCACTCCAGAAGGGTGGGGCTTAAAAAGAGAGAGCGAGAGGGAGCGAGAGAGAAATTAGGAAGCAACAGCCCCAGCCCGTCTGGGCACGCTGCGCTT
>CABHPH010154191.1:11523-22167 GCA_902168325.1 Peromyscus nudipes
CTCCTTAAGTTGCTTTTAGTCATGGTGTTTTATCACAGCGTTTGAAACTCTAAGACAGATATGTGAGTATTGTCAAGTAACTACGGAGGCTGGAAATGTTTTTGAAAATAACACAGCCTCCTCCCCCCAAAGTACTAAAAAGTAGTGATATTGTCATAGAGTAAACAGGCTACTCAGAGCAACAGAGTTAGAATGAGGAAAATTCTAAGACAGACTATCTCATTGGGCTAATTATGTTGTGTGGACTATACTGAACCAATGAACAAATCTCTAGCTTTATAAGAAATCAAAACACTAATGAAAGTATAATGCATCTCATAGAATTTATGGCTTTTTAATAGCAGACCACACTTTGAGGGACATTGGACATGGCATGGTAATGTACACAAAGTGATGAGTGAAAACAAACACCAATTAAAAAAAAGTGAGTATATACCACAAGATGGAATATTTCAGTTTTTTCAGAGACCTCATGAGTTAGAAAAAAGCAAGTAATATTGGCTGCAATAGGTCTCAGAAGTAATATATATGTTGAGCAAATTGCTCAATTACTCTTGACAAGGATGTCTTATCTTTGTAAGTACTTATACTATTTTATTCAACATACTAATGGATGTTTGTTTTCCCATCTCCCAGGACTTTGGTAATGGAAGTGCTTAATGAAAGAATAGCGTCCCTTGACAAGAATTCTCAGACACTTGCTAGGAGAATGCCTTCTGTCAACAGCACCCAGTTCCATCCTTCCTTCTTTATCCTTCTGGGGATTCCAGGTCTGGAAGTTTTTCATATATGGATTGCTTTCCCATTCTGTCTTGTGTATCTGACTTCCCTTGTGGGAAACATCACCATTCTCTTTGTGATCAAGACTGAACACAGCCTCCATCAGCCCATGTTCTACTTTCTGGCCACATTGTCTATGATTGATCTATGTCTATCCACATCCACCATCCCCAAAATGCTGGGCATCTTCTGGTTCAATCTCCAGGAGATCAGTTTTGGAGGCTGCCTTGCTCAGATGTTCTTTATCCACATGTTTACAGGCATGGAAACCGTTTTGCTGGTGGTCATGGCTTATGACCGCTTTGTTGCCATCTGCAATCCTCTTCAGTACACCATGATCCTCACCAATAAAACCATCAGCCTTCTCCTTTCAGTTGTTATTGGAAGAAATTTAATTCTCGTGACTCCATTTGTGTTTCTCATTTTGAGACTCCCCTTCTGTGGGCACCACGTTATGCCTCATACATACTGTGAGCACATGGGTCTTGCCCGATTAGCCTGTGCACCCATCAAGATCAACATCATTTATGGACTTGTGGTGATATCTCATATCCTTGTGGACATGATTCTGATTGCCTGTTCCTATGTGCTTATCCTTAGAGCTGTTTTCCAGTTTCCATCTCAAGATGCCCGATTAAAGGCTCTCAACACTTGTGGTTCCCATGTCTGTGTCATGCTGTGTTTCTACACACCAGCCTTATTTTCTTTTCTGACACACCGCTTTGGCCAAAACATTCCCCACTACATTCATATTCTTTTAGCTAATCTATATGTAATTGTCCCACCTGCTCTTAACCCTGTCATTTATGGGGTCAGGACTAAGCAGATTCGAGAGAAAATAATAAAAATATTTTTACAAAAAGAATAATTCTATGTAAAGTTTGGATAAACATATCCACATATGGCTCAAGGTATAATAATAATAATCTGAGTTCTCTTAAAAGTCTTTAAAATTTTAGATGTGATTGCCATGCCTTGCATTTTGATTAGAAATGCTTTAGTATTGATAGCTAAGAAAATCTACAATTCTGTCCAGTCTCCCCACCTCCCTCCACATATCTGGACAAAGTTTAGAAAGTCATAGAGATGGCACTGAAGGTGACAATCACCTTTGAATAGAATCACTTTCAAGAATGATAAGTCTTTCCATTTCTCCACACATCTCTTTAGGTAAGTTTGAAAAATGAAGGACAGTGTAACCTAACAATGTTTTATAGATGCAAAGTTTAGTTCTTGACTTAGTACTTAACTGGTGTTTGAACTGCCTCATATCATTCTATTCTTTACAATAAGCCCAGACTTTTCCTTCATCTCTAAAATTATTGACTCACTTTGGGTAAGTTTTCTGTGTCTTATCCTTACAGTTATTACTACTCCCATCTCTGTTCTCATTCCTTCTCCTCACTCCCTATTTTTTTCTCTAACAAACTGAGTTTTAGTTTCTTAAAGGATCTGACAGACTACCTTATGAACATTAATGTGATACTCTTTTTCAATTTTGATGTGAGTAATTGTGTTTTGTGTCCAAATCCAAACTGATTTTATACATCATTTGCCTTCATGTATATAGGGCTTCATAAAATTTAGAAGAGGAAATAAGGTCAATTCTATGGCATAAGCCAAAAAAATAATCTCAGCAAAATTTCTTAATGCTATGGGTTTCAAATATTTTTTCATATTGTGAAATTCCTGATATGGGTGAAGAATGAAGTTTTGTTTAAAATAGGTCAAATGGCCATTGAAGTGAAGTTCATGACTGGTTATAGAATTCTTGCTTAAAATCAGCAGATGTGCCCTGCATGTCTTGTGTTTCAGAAATGTTGTCTAGGTCTACATGTCAATACAACACTACTCAAGTTATAAGATGATTTGGAAATATGGGTAGATAAAGCCAAGAAGACATTAAAGGAACAGTACCTACTCATCTCTGTGAGCCTGGGCAGCTCTTGTATTGAATAACACCAGCTTAGCTCCATTCCTGCCTGGTGTAGCGACCTGCAGAATTTCCTGGTTCATGTGCATGAATTGTGCTTGAGTTTTACAGCCTCTTCCTTGTGCACCTGGAAGTTATTTACTACAAATTTACAGTGGAAAAATTAGCTTAGTCTGACAAATAAAATGAGTGAGGTCTAAATAAACACAGATACTTGTGTCCACAAAGTGTATCAAATGGACCCATCTTTAGCATGATTTTCATGTAGCAAGAGAAGGAAGATCACTCAGACACATTATCTTTACCAGAAATAATTAACTTGCATAATGTGAGTTTCAGAAAGACAAGCATTAAGTATTTTCTCACATGTGAAATATGAGGGGTGGTCATCATGAAGATAGAAGGAGGATTATAAGGGGAAAGGGGGTAGGACAAGAGGAGCTATATGAGGGTAATTCAGGGAGAAATGTTAGCAATGTGTTATATGCATTTATGAAATGAAACCTACTACTATGGCCAATTAGCATGCTCTAGTCAGATCCATAAAAATAAACACCTTACCTCTGTAATTTGACAATTTGTTATTAAACTGTGTCTGCCATTTTAAAACACTCACCAACCTTCTGACCTATACTTTTTGTCTTAAAAAAAATCAAGGATCTCTGAACAGATGTTCTCAACCTTGCAGCTATGCAAATAAATATGTATCTAAAATATAATGTAATATTTGGGGTAAGATGATAGCTTAAAGATCTTTTGCTACTTCTGCAAAAGTATAGTTGATCATTAAATACCCATACAGTTCAAATGGCAAGCAATTTTTTGTTGATTTAACTTATATTTATAGAGAACCAATTATTGTATTATCTAACCTATAACATGAGCTCTGTAAAAAGAAATTGCATCTAGGATCTTTGCCTTGGCATACACATAATGCTGACATCTACTGGTCAAAGGAAATACATATCTTGATAAAATGGAACTAGTAACCTTTTCATGAGCTACCTACCAAGTGAAGTAATGTACCTGTGGTTTTTTTTCTACTCAATTACTTATATAATTTCTGCTCCATTAGTTATTGAACATGAGCAAATTCTATTTCAAATAAGTAAGGAGAGTAATTTACATTTTAATGATAGTTTGGATCTCCCATGAAAGACTATTACTCTACCTGAATGCATTAACTCACTTCATGCTGAGAAAAGTCATGTGGACTATATATTGTCATTTTTGTCAGCCATGAAAAGTCAATAAGAAAAATGAAAAGGCTCAGAGATGTGAGGAAGTCTTTTGGTTATTGAATTATAGGAAGTATATTTAAAGTTAAATTATCTGACTCCAAATTATTAACTCCAAAAACAAGGTGTTCAAGCCGGGTGGTGGTGGCGCACACCTTTAATCCCAGCAATCGGGAGGCAGAGGCAGGCGGATCTCTGTGAGTTCGAGGCCAGCCTGGGCTACCAAGTGAGTTCCAGGAAAGGCGCAAAGCTACACAGAGAAACCCTATCTCAAAAAATCAAAAAAAAAAAAAACAAAAAAAAAAACACAAGGTGTTCAAAATTAATAATTATGGCTATTATTTATTTGCCAATTAACTTTTTTTGTTAAAACATAGCTAATTGAAACAAAACTTCAGTTTTCTGCTGGGCTTTGTTTCATACATTCATCAAACAGGACTATATATATATATATATATATATATTAGTTTCATAGACAAGAAAAAAAGAACCCTTACTAGCTTTGGCCTTTTAACCATCTCATACAACCCAAGTAATTATAGCACAGCTAGATACACACACACACACACACACACACACACACACACACACACACACACAAACATTACTGGAATGCTTGGAATAAGATTTTGCTGTTGATTTTCTTTCTTTTCTTTTTTGTTTGTTTGTTTGTTTGTTTTTGTTTTTATTTTGGTTTGGTTTGGTTTTGATTTTTCAAGACAGGGTTTCTCTGTGTAGTCCTGGCTGTCCTGGAACTTGCTTTATACACCAAGCTGGTCTCAAACTCAAAGATCTATCTGTCTCTCCCTCCCTGTAGGGAAAAAGAGGGATTTGACAGGGGAGGGAGAAAGATAAGAAAGGGTAGGTGATGAGGGTCAACAGAATGCGCTACATACATGTGTGAAATTTTCAAAGAGCAAATATGATAAAATTATAATAAAAATCATGTCCTTAAACTATATTTCTTCCTTTACATAAATGCCTTCCTTTACATAATGTCTAGTGATATTTATTTTTGTTTTTATTAATTAATATATAGAATTAAGGGCACCAAATGCTCATAAAAGTATGTATATATAAGTATATATATATAAAGTATATGTGTGTATGTGTATACACACACATTGTGTGTATCAAGGTTTGGAAATGAATTAACATCATCTTTCTCTACTACTTATTAATTTATGTATGTTTCAGAGAAGACTTTGAGGAAACACCGGGGTTTCCTACAGTACTGCTCTTTTCCTGCCTTTACTGCTTCTCTACTGAAAGTGACTTCACCTACCACCATAGAGATTTAAAGTGTTAGTGTGAAGCCATTATGCCTCTGAGTAGCTCGCCTCCTGGGGCACGTACAAGGGAGAGTATTCTCTAGGTGATGTACAGATAACTGGTCATTGGTAACCACAAGCAGAAAAACAGAGTTCTACCCTGAGAAACGTGGGAATTTTCTGTTCTGTGTCCAGGTCCTCAAATATAGCTCATTGGGAGGAGGCTGTCCCCAAAGGACTAGAGGTCTTGTTTAATTCCTTGGCTCTGGCTATTGAGAACTTGGTCCCACACAGGTTACAGTCTATGGCATCCAGTTCTTCACAAATGATTTCTCAGATGTTGGACAGAGGTGGGTAAGTTCCAGTAATTCTGATGGAAGGGCCTCCAAAGAGTAACTGAGTTCCAGTGGGTGGGTCAGGACTCTGTAGATAGATACCAAGTATATAGTGAGGGGTCAGTTTGAAAATAACTCAGATTCATTGCTAAAAATCAGACATCAGCACTCACAGTGACAAGAAAACAAGCCAGTTTCAGCATGTGCAGGAGCATGTGTGCAATCAGGAGCACATGAATAAAGAATGGTATATTATATACATAAGGGAAATATCCATGGAAACAGGCCAGCTGGCATAGATGGTGTCTTTTCCTTCTTGTACATTTCCGTTTGTCTGTTTAGATGAGGCCGAATGACCAGTTAGTCATGGTGGCAGGAGAAAGGAATTTCATGGACAAAATAGGAGGAGAAGTGATGTTAGCGGCAAATTCAAAGTTACTTCAAACACACCAAATTACTTTAAAACTTTAACTAAGATGCACAACTCTCCAGAGCTAATATTTGAGAAAATACAATTCATATACCAAGAAAAACACCCTGAAGTTTAAAAAGAATAGTCATTGAATTGAAAATTGCATTGCAATGAAAATTGGGATTTAAAGTCACAAGAAACCACAATGATATAAAGCTAAGCTTAAACATAAACTTTCACTTCTTTTATTTTTCCCAAATGCACTTTTTATTTTATTCTTTATCTAGTTGTTGGGTTTTTGGTTTGTTCATTTTGCTTTTGCGGTTTTGGTAGGCTGCTTATGTCACAGAAAGTTTTGCTCCTATGGTAAACTAGGTTAACACCAGCAGTCTTTTAGAATTTGAAGTACCTTGCTCCAGGCTCTTCTAACGTTTTAAATTTTCCATTAAAAATCAGCTATTATTCTGGTGGATTTTCCTCTATTTGTGACAAGTGCATGCGCATGTGCATATGAGCATGGGTGTGTGTGTGTGTGTGTGTGTGTGTGTGTGTTTCTTTTGCTGCATTAAATACTTTGTTTTGTATACTTGGTGTTTTAAGTATGATATGCATGAGAAGTTACTTTTCTGGTCTTGTCTATTTGGGGCTCTGTGTGCTTCTTGTATCTGTATAGATTTGTGTTTCCTTAATTTTGGGAAGTTTTCTATGATCCTGTTGAAGATCTGGTCTATGTTGTTTACCTGGAATTATTCTCCTTCATCTATGTTATGATTCAAAGCTTTGGTCTTTTCACAATGCCCCGCAGTTCTTGCATGTTTCTTTTGTGTGCTTTTTTCAAATTTTTCACATTCTTTCCTGTGGCAGTTCAATTCCTCTACGTTATCTTCAAGTCCATCTTCTCCTTGATCCATTCTATTTAAAAGACTTTCCTCTGAGTTTTCTAATTGGTTTATTGAGTTTTTCAATACCATCTTCATTTCAACGAGAGTTTTCTTCAGTATTTCCATTACTGAATTTAGTTTTCAAATCCCCAGTTGTCTTCATTAGTTTGTTCAATGTTTATTTTTTTTCTTGTACATCAATCAGATATTTACTGCTTTTCTTTATGTTCGTTGAGCTGTTTGTGTCTTCTTTAAATGTTTTAAATTTTTGATGATGTTTATCATTGCTGTTTTAAACTCTATGTACTAGTGTTCATACAGGTAATTATCCTTGGAGACCATTTCTAAAGGACTAACAGATTTAGGAGGAGAAATACTGTCATAGCCTTCCATATTTGCATTTTTTGTGATATGACCTGTACATGTGAACTTCTTTAGTTGTGCATCTGATATGAGATTCTAAGCTGCCTCTATTGATCTACCAGTATCTTACTGTATAGCACAAGGCATCTCAAACTCATGACCCTCTTGCATAAGCCTCTCAAGTGTTGAGGTTTGTGTATTACCAGACTTCTAATCCCATTGAATTTTTTATCTCATCAACTTTGGACACTCCTTATCTTTATTTTTTTCCTGACATTATAAATGAGTTATCTCTGTTCTTTAATTTTTCTATCAACAATATTCTTTCTGTAGCTCTCTCATTAATACAAGTAGTATTATCATGATATATGACCTTAATTTTTTAAGCTTTGAAAATGCTTAGCAGAATTTAGACATTTTAAGATACTAACAATTGCATTCCACCATTAGGAAGCAATTAGTACATTGGTTTTGTGTTTGTTCCTTCTAGAAGCCTTTGATGAAAACATGAAAGATTGTTGGAAACATAAAAATGAAAGTCCAAGTAGGACAATTCTATGAGTTCAGACTAATAATGTTGGTCAGGAAATTCCATTAACAATAAAATGTGAAACATCATAGAGATAAGGAAAAATATACATTGAGATACAGATAAAATATAAGTATGTAGAACATTTGAAAAACAGATTAAACATGCCATGGTAGTTAAACAAGATAAAATAATTTAAATGAAGGAAAATTCATTCGTATTTTCATGTCTTAGAAACTGGAAATGTACTACATATTAATAGAGATCAAAATACATTACATGAGAAATAATTAGAATTTAAAATCAGAAAATGGACAGTGGATAAAAAGATATATTCTTGGGATATATCTCTCCATTTCCTCATCATCTCAGTAACAATGATGATTATGATGATGATTACAGTTAGTAAATTCTACATTCAGGGCTGAATAAGCAAACTACAAATCTATGTTATAGTTTTCAGAATATCCCTGTGTTACACCAACCATGGAATCAGTATTGTCACCACTAATCTATATATTTTAAAAATTATTGAAACTATTGATTAATATAAAGCATGTACACAGTATCATATAATGTAGATAGGTAGATAGTCTTTACTTGACCTTCATTTACCATCTTTGTAAATGGGAGCAGAGGTGCAAATCTCAGACCTGCTTTAATACTTATAAACACTAAGAAAGGTCCTTAAATGTCACCTAGATGTCTTTTCTCCAAAACAATCTGAAGTATTATTCTTTGCAGTTAAAATAACTATTTGGTCTACTATGTTCTGAGGCAAGGACTAGGAATAAATACAAAGATAGATCTAATAAAGGGTCACTGTGTGTGAAAGCCACTGATAACTGAGTTTCATATGATCAGAACCAAAGGTAGAGAAAGTCTGAGATAACCCAACCCAGGGAGTAAACAAACCGCAAAATGCTAATTTATAACACATATTTGGAACTAATTCCATAGTACATTGGTAAAGGAAATGGGATATCATATGGCACATGCCAATCTAAATGGAATATGTTGTCATACTTTCAAAGCAGTTTTTAATGCCTATCTTATAGCCATAGGTATATTTTGTCTCTAAACTCCATGACACCATAGTAGAATCCATTGTACTCAAAGGAACATCAAGGCAACACAACCCACAGCACTGCTGTAGACATGCCACTGCCTACCCAACAAGCCCAGTCGATGTCTGGCTACCACCTGTGGCCCAGAGTCACCACAGAATTCACCCTCTGGTTTATAGTTAAGTAATAGGATAATTTGCTCACACTCATTACCTCATCATGTTATAAATTGTATCCATGCCATGACTCAGACCAGAAAACAAGGCAACAGATGAATTCAGTTTGGCAGTCAGCTAGACACTAACTAACTTGGAAATATCCTTGCATACTATGTCAGAAAAAAACTAGATATAGCACTAACACAATGGAGGAAAATGATTGCTCTTCATATTACTCCACCCTTAAAAATATTCTGACATTGGCTACCACTTTACAATAGCATAAAGCAATTGCCCATTTACAAAATGCATCATAAAGTTTAAAAGATCATGAATCACAAAAGTCTGAAATAAATTGGTGAGTGTGTAGTGCTGTTTGTATAATGATTGTAATATGGTGCATGACAGGATTTTACATTTCCAAGAGGGATCATTGTTTTAGGGAATTGTGTAATAGTTTTCTGTTGTCTCTAAATTCCTTAATTCCATTCCATAGTCTAAATCCAAACCACTGTCTGTCTATTCCATCCCCCATCTTTACTGGCTTCTCCACTGCCACATATACCAATTTCTCTTCTTCTTTGCAAGAAATGTATTATTCCCCTCAACAACCTGTTGAATCATCATCTCCTAAACCCAGTCCAGTGATATATTATGCACTGTAAACACACACACACACACACACACACACACAGAGAGAGAGAGAGAGAGAGAGAGACTCCATATTGGTTATATATTTAATGTCTTAATTAGCTAGTGTGATTATCAATAAACAGTTGCTAAATTAATATATATATATATAAGTTCTTAAAGACTGAGAGAATAAATGACAGAAGTATGTGTTTGTTTTAAGTTTGAAAGTTTTCTACATGGTTTTCTATAAATGTGGAGCAAATTTTTCAAAGTTAAAATGCCTTCTATTACCCTCTGTAGGTCTCATGTTCTATATTATGGAATTGAAGAATGGGTTTTCCACTTCTGCAAGAATTACACAACATACTATGGAAGAAGCTAGGGTCTCTCAATGGAAGCCAGAAAGCTACAAGAAATGCATCTGTGATCAGTTCTCACTAGCATGCTGCATTCCAACAAGACACAGTTCCACCCTTCCTCCTTCCTCCTGATAGGGATCCCAGGGCTGGAAGATGTGCACCTGTGGATTGGCTTCCCATTCTTTGCAGTGTATCTAATAGCTATCCTGGGGAACGTCATCATCTTATTTGTGATCCAAACTGAACGCAGCCTCCACCAGCCCATGTTCTACTTCCTGGCCATGTTGGCATGTACTGATTTGGGCTTATCCACAGCCACCATCCCCAAGATGCTGGGCATTTTCTGGTTCAATCTCAGGGAGATTGTGTTTGGAGCCTGTATCACACAGATGTATACCATTCACATATGCACCGGCCTGGAATCTGTGGTGCTGACAGTTATGGCCATAGATCGCTATATTGCTATATGTAACCCACTGAGGTATAGTATGATCCTCACCAACAAGGTGATAGCTATTCTGGGTGTAGTCATCATAGTCAGGACTTTGGTGTTTGTGACTCCGTTTATATTTCTCATCTTGCGGTTGCCTTTCTGCGGTGTCCGGATTGTTCCCCATACCTACTGTGAACACATGGGTTTGGCAAAGCTAGCATGTGCCAATATCAGGGTCAATGTCATTTATGG
>CABHPH010154192.1:0-18263 GCA_902168325.1 Peromyscus nudipes
CCTCTTTGGCTTCTGCTGCAGACTGCCTTGAGTATAGGCCTGATGTGACTCTTGGATTAGAACCCAAAGTCAAACATGTGTGCAGAGGACAGAGAGGAAGGACTGGAGACCAAAAGCTAGGAGACAAAGGAGACAAGTGAGCATTACGTTAAGCATCAGGAGAGCACAGAGCTGGGAGCCAGTCAGCAATGGCAGTTCAGGGATGGCTTCTGTTCCAGTCAGCTTTTCCTGGAGCAAAAGTGTCTTTGTATCAAGTAGTAAATTCCTTTAAGGTTCATTCCATAAACTCTGATCTCTCACCATGTGGGAGACATCACAGGGCTATGGTGAGACCGGTGGAGAAACAGAGTGCGAAGACATTTGTAAGCAGACGGTGGCTTTCTGTGGCAGCCTTCCTCACAGGGATCGACGCTCCACTGAAAGGATGAAGAAACGGCGTTCGCGCAGACGTCACTGATTCGGGTGTAAAGATAAAGTACCGAGAGGGCGGAAATGATGAAGACAAACCTTCCCTACCTCATCTTAACGAGCTCTTCCCCCAGATACATAGGCAGTGGTTGGCCACCGGCTACCACTAAATAGAGGCACCGATTCAAACATGTTCGGTATGTGCTCATCCAGTAGAGTCGTATCAAGACAGCAATATATCTCAGTTTGGGGGAAACGTAGCATAGAGGCCCCTGGGTCCGAAGGAACGGTAGAGAGAAGTGCCTGAGAGGATTTGTCAACTCCAGGACAGCCCTGAGGTCACAGTGCTTGGGAGAGACAAGCATCAAAAGAGTCCCAAGGAAGGATGGAGATGTCTAAGTAGAGAGCACGTGGAAGCCACAGATGAGCCATGTGAGGTCCTGAAAACTGGGACCCTCATGTTAGACTACACTAGGTCCCAGGGATCTAGCATTAATTACTAGTTGGGTAAATGAACACATCAAGAAATAAAACATTACTTAGCTTGCCAGAATGGACTCCAGCTGTCATGTCAGAGACTTCCCACGCCTGCCTGTGGATGGACACTCTGAGTTGTTGAATGTGCTGATCAATTTTTTTGTGGTAGCTTAAAACCAATCTGGCCTATTCTTCAGCCTTAGGAGATTGCCTACATTTTTGCTATTCAGAGAGTATTTTTGAGACCAGCATCAGTCTATAACTGTTTATGGCTTGGCTGTGACAATGTAAGTATAGAAACCAAGAATTTGCAGCAATTTGTCAGTATAGTTTTATATCTACCCTTATTTTTAAAGTGACCAGTATTTTTTGTCTTTTAAAATTCATTTCATTGTATTTTCCAAAAACTATCAATACGTGAAAAGATGGATGGAAGAGAAGAGGCTGTTATTGTCCATCAGTGGTTGAGTGGCCCTGCATTTGCAGTTCTCATTATCTCTCCTTTGGAACTTTATCAAGGTTAGTACCCAAGATCTATGGATACCTCAGGAATTTCTATGATCCCTGTAAATTAAAATTGGCTGCAGAGCAGATGAGCAAATCTGCATTTAGATAACAGGTGTAAGACTCAGTCCAGAGACAACAGGGGCCAGCGTCTCACTGACTCACAGTATCAGGGAACGCAGCCCAAGCAGCCAAGACCTTATCCTGACTCTTCTGCATAGCAGTGTCAGGATTTGGGGTGAGGGATGACTCTTCAAGATAAGGTAAAATGGGGCTAATTATTTTTATAATAAGAGGTTGGAAATGATGCTCTGTCATGGGTCACGCTTGGTACAGGCACATGGGCTCACTCACTAGTTTTTAAATATTCTTACAACTGACAGTTTTTCATAGCCCTGCTAGGGAAGACATTAGGGGAAGACTAAGACCTATGGACTCTAGTTGTGACCCACATGGCTGGGGCAGCAGGAAATGAAAAAAGGACAGACAGATATATGTACAAAAAAGCTGGGATCAGGTGGGCTATGTCCTCTAATGGAAATGTACCAACAGTGTTTATTATATACTACTGTACAAGGAGGCAGGTTTTAATCTTGGTAGGAGGTCTCTGTAGGGGAGCAGCTTGAGGTTACAGTCATTTGGGAGCAGGAAGCTGTGGTTGGCAGTTTATGCATACACTGGTTTTAACTAGAAGTCAATCCTTGCTAACATCCATACCTGGACCAGAGGAAGTATTGTCATTTCCATGGATCTGACTCACTGGGTCCTTGACATGGCTGTGCTCAATAATATGCATTTACTTAGGACTTCATCTGCTACCATATTTTAGTGAAAGGAAGTGGCATAGTATTTAGTCTTCAGTACTCTCATCCATGGCTGGCTTATCTCAGTGCTTCCTGGTTTTAATGTCACACTTGTTGTTCAGGATGGAATTGAACTGCACACCTGAGACCTATGGTTCCGCATTGCTATATTCCAGGTGAAGTGGACGCTCTGGTCCCTGGACTACTTTCAGTAGCTCCAATGTGAGCAGATAACTCACATATACTGGAAGATAAACCACCAAAGTACAGGATGCTAACCCCATCCCCAGAGTTTCTGGCTTAGTAAGTCTTGGGTATCAACTTGAAACTGCATTTCTACTGATTTCAGTTAGCATTCTGAGAAGCTGTTTCCTCAGATTCAGACAGCACACAAAGAACCAACTGCCTGGTACTCTGAAACAGAAATATTGGTTTCTTTATTTTTTTTATTTGTTTGTTTGTTTGCTTATTTATTTGATTTTTTGAGACAGGGTCATTTAACCTAGGCTGACCTCAATCTCCTAATCCTTCTGCATTCACTTGGCAAATGCTGGAATTACAGGTATGTACTACTACCATGCCAGACATATCCTTTCCACTGAGCTTAAGCATACATGACATCCTTTAGTTTTGTTGTCTAAAAAATTAATTTGTGAACTCTTACATGAGCTGTTTTTCTCACTGCTATGACAAAACTCAGGACAGGGACCATGTGAGAGAGGAAGGGTTTGTTCTGGCTTACAGTTTGAGAGAGCGGTGATTCACACTGGGGAAGGCATGACAATGGATAAAGCTCCATCCATCACGGCAGAAGCATGAAGCTGTAGCTCCTGACCTGTCAGGGCAGAAGCAGGGGTGGGGATAACTTTAGAGCCCTGCCCCAGTGACCTGCCTCTACCAGCCAGGCCTCCCTCCAAAGGGCTGCATAGCCTTCAAAGCACTGCCATCAGGGCCCGAGCACACAAAACATGAAAGTCAAACTACAACAGCTCCTGTCCAGTTCTAAAATCTTTCTGCTCCTATTGGCAGTTATTTCTAAATAAACTAAGGTGCCATAGTAATTGCAAAGTTCACATAAATATGATTTGGCAATAATGTTTCTCTTTGTTGTCATTTCTCATGCTTTTTTTAAAAGATTTATTTTATTTTCATTTATATCTATGTGTGTTTGTGCACAACATGTGTGCAGTTGCCTATGTCGGCCAGAAGAGGTCCTCTCTGCTGGTTAGTTCTTGGCAACTTGACTACAAAACACAGAAATACCTGGGAAGAAGAAATCTCATTTGAAGAATTGCTTCCATCAGATTGGCATGTAGACAAGGCTGTGTGGACATTTTCTTGTTGACTGATGTGGGAGGGGCCATCATTCTGGATGATGCCACCCCTAGGCAGGTGATCCCGGCTTGTATAACAAAACAGGCTGAGAGAGCTAGGTAGAGCGAGCCAGGAGACAGCATAACCCACGGTCTCTACTTTGTTCCTGCGTCCAGGCTGTCTTTTTTGAGTTGCTTGACTTCTTCCATGATGAGGGCTGAAATGAGACCTTTCCTATCCCAGTTGCTTTTGCTCATGGTGTTGTATCCCAGCAACAGTCTCAGATCTGCCAGAGCTGGAGTGACAGGCAGTCATGAACCATCCAAAAGGGGTGGTGGGAACTGAACCTGGGTCCTCTGCAAGAGCAACAAAAACTCATACCCACAGAACCTTCTCTCCAGTCCTCAGCTGTATTTGTTTTCTTCCTCGGGATCTCATGTTGCTCCGACTGGCCTGGAATGCCTGTTCTTCCTGTCTGCACCTTCCCAATGCTGAGACGACAAGCATGTGTGCCACCATGCCCTGCTCACAGTAGTGTCTCTTTCTTCTAAGATGGGGTATTCCAGCTACTCTGTTGCCGTTTGTCTGTTTGCTGAGACAGGGTCTTGCTATGTAGCTCTGGCAGGCCTGGAACTCACTATGTGGCTTCAGATTTCTGGTGATCCTCCTGCCTCTGCCTCCCAAGAAATGGGGGAGTGAGACAACTGGACAGTTGGAGTCAGTGTTTCGAATGCAGACGAGCCCACTTTCCTAACTCTTTCCATCCAGAATGTGGTGACAATCACAACTAATGATGAGTTTGAAAAATGCTGACACAACCGCACATATCCTGGCATGTGTATATACATGTACATGCATTCCAAGAACATGCAAAGCCAGTCTACAGTAACAGAAGTTAGCATGACCAGCTGTGGGGGAAATGAACTAGATGGAGCAGGAGAGAACTTTCTGGGTCAATGAAAATATTGATTTGGGTGCTCGTCACAGGGGTATGTGCATAGCCAACACACTTTGGGTTGTGCATGGCAGGTTTGCGTATATCCTTGCATGTCAGTTCTACCTCAATCAAAAAGATGTGGCTGGTTAGTTGGTTGCTGTAGGTCAACCAGAAATTACTGCCCCATTTCCCAGATCAAGTACGGCAGAGGGAGAGAGCTTGTTCATGTTACTGGCTTTCTAGTTCCTATCACTCGCCACAGCTTTGCATCAGTTATAGGGATGATGCAAGCTTTTACTCATTAAGGCAGCTGCACTTGGAAGAAGGCAAAATTAGGGTTGAAATATGTCATCCCAAACCACAGATGATATTAGTTTCAACAGCACATGATTCCATGTCATACACTCCGTGTGATTCTTGAGGGACCATTGTTTGTCGGTGAAGCCACCAAATTTGCTGGTGTCCACTCACCTGTTCCTCTCTGATCTGGGCTTATGGTGCTGGCGCCTCTCATCTCTTCATCAGATAATGGCAGATAGTTCCCTGAGAATTCCATTTACTGTGGCCATCCATTCGGAAGGTCACTTCGTTTAGTGTCCTCATTAAGTGCCACTCAAAAGTTTAATAATTCTCCTGGCTCCAGTGTTTCTTCCTCCAGTGTATCTTGTGTAATTTATTCTTGTTACAACTCATTCCCCTTCATCTGCCCATAAACTGCAGTCATGATATTTCATGATATTGCCAGTACCGTATAATTTACAAACGGCCTTGCATACCTAAAGGTCTTTTTAGAAAGAAAGACTAAATTGTTGCAGAGAAAGCTGGGTGAAACAAGTGGGATTGAGAAGTTTCCTTTGAGACAGCTCAAAGAAAGAGATTTTTATAGCGGCAGTTTCTTATTCTTAGACAAGGAGCCGCCACTTGCAGGGGGAAATGGAGCAGGCAGCTATTTTGTGTTCCTAATTAAATTGTTTGCTGCTGGTGGCAAAACAGAATCTGCCACCGTTTAACAGGCGACATCAAGGTAACCGGCACTGGCATTCTAGCAATCTTTCAGCACAAAGATACTGCGCTCTGAGCAAGGACCGCAAAGCTAAATAAATGAATGTGTTGCCTACCTTTGAAGAACGCTTTGCATTATGAGAGGTCTGCCTTGAATGTTGAAATCAGCAAAAGCCTAGAATTCACAGGAAGCAACATTTTAACCCACTCCACTATATCCAGGTGTCAAGGAGAGTCAGAATAGTCCGCAATTCTTCAAGCTACAAAACAGAAATCTGCCCTGTCTCCCCACGCCTTGATATATGGTTCTATTAAAGGTAACGGGAGTCACAAACCGTAAGAGAAAAACCCACATCTGTCTGCTCCCCGACATTTGGAATTGTGAACTGAATTTTCTCTTCTTACTGCCTGGGGTATGGGAGAAAATCACGGCACCATCACTGCTTGTTCTGGAAAAAATAAACATCTTCATCAGCTGCTCACGCCTCTGTTCCACACTCTGTTTGGGGGTCTTACAATGCCAAGGTCGATTTAAAACATTTTAAAGGCATCGTCTTTAGATTAGCTGTTAGAACTGCTGTGAGTCAAACACAGGGCTGAGACAGATTCTCTGGCAAAGATGGAGCTTTGAAACCAGTGATTTTCCATTCATATCACAAATGAGAAATAGTGAGCAAATAATGCTGAGGTGTAAGTGCTATTTAAAGATTCCTATTTTAAGACACACTCAGACACTTAAAGAGTTAAGTAATGCCACATCCCCCTTAAAATTGCAGCATCAGAGGATGTAGCTTTCCATAGGGGTTTGCTTTCTAATGCTGTTGCCTGATTTCAGTTTTCAAAGTCAGTGGTGGGGCCCCTCCCCACCAAACTAAACAAGATACACAGCAACAAAAGCCTCACATTAACACAGAACCCTCATCTCCTCACCCCCTACTATTCCCATTAACCCACCCTCCCCCTTCTTCCCTGGTGCTTAAAGATGCAACTCTGTGAAAGAATGGCTCTTGCAAGAGTCTAGAATCATGATTGTTCTTTAACAGAAGGGATGGGAAGGGCAGGGCTGAGAAACAGTATCTACACGCAGAAAAGAAAATGGGGTTTACTACTTTTATGAACACATCAAAAGCCCCTGTTATGATGTCAGAAAGAAACCTTGATGCGGTTGAAGGTTTGTAAATTCTAGATCTCTCTTTTAAAGGGTTTTGTATTCTTCCTTGGTAAGCCACTTCACGTTTCCAGCTAAGGATGCAAATGAGGCTAGTATTTTGGGTGACCTAGTAAGTGGCATAAGTCGCATGCACAGCGGCAAGCTGGGGCATAGGCATCAGCAGTCTGCGGAAGAACACCATCCCGTAAAGTTGCCTCTGGTTATTTATGTTTGAGAGGGGCTGCTTCCTTCTTTACATGAGAAATGTGGCACAAATATTACTTCTGTGTATGCATGAAATGCTGACACTAAGGCTATTTAGTGATCCAAAAAACAAAAAAAACAAACCCCTAGACATTTATCTTAGTTTGTTATCTGTTTTGCATATAAAATATGTTCATAAAGATGTATACAAATAATCATACGTATGACTTAATAATCAGCTTTGTGTATATGCCATTGAAAGACATAGACTTTGGAAATACAGAATATTCCTGTTTTCCCCTGAAAATTAGGGAGTATGTTTAATTAACACCAAAATGCAGTAGAATTCCTATAGAAGTACTTATGACATCCACATGAATACCAGATGAGTTCATTATGATCTATGTTATTACAATGAATACCAATGAATTAATAATGCTGGAACACTCAAAATGAAGTGTTACCAAGTGTTGTGGTATAACAAATATGGTTAAATATTATGTGACTAAAGTTATTATAAGCTGAGTCTCAATCAAAAGAAACAAAATTTCATGTCTATTGCAGGGACTGAAGAGTGGAATCAAACCCGTGTTTCTAAGCATCGTGATTCTTAACTTTGAACATTCCCCTAAAGCCTTCTCCAAATACTATAATCATTGAAATTGCCTTGGTTCAAAGTGGCAGAGGTGGTGGGTGGAGGTGGACAGAATGATGGGGAAAGCGTGGGAAGTAGGTGGGTGTGAATAAGGGAGCAACTCACGTATGAAAGAATTCACTCAGCTTGGAAGTAAATATATGATTTTTCCATAGTTGCACATTTAAAAGCATGGAGTTTTCAGTTCATCATTCTTATCTCATGACATGCTTATTAAGATAGTTTATTAAAGAATTTCATATATTTTAAGAAATTGAACTAATGATAAACAAAAACATTTCAGCTTTCTAGCAACGTCCTATGTCACAAAATCCATACCAATTTCTAAAATAAATGATATTCACAATACAGTCCAACTACGTTTGTGTAAATGACTGCCATACATTCTGTTGCAGCAAAGCTGGATTCTACATGTGTATGGCATTATTTATGCACTTAGATGCGGTACACTGTAACAATTCATATCTATTATAGATTTAGTAAAACATGAAGGCATAAGTGGATTTAATCAGACATGTAATTATTTTTATGCCTCCAACTCAAAAATATGCGTAAATAAATTTATGGTTATTTGGCAATCAGTGGGAATGGTCTTTATAAATGTTGAAACAGCTGCTGGCAAACATATTTGCAAAAGAAAGAGAATGGCTCTTATCTTCCAATCGGCAAACGACAAAGGGATGAGTTAGCTGGATTGCACTGTCCTGGCTGTTAGATATCTGTTTCATCATCCTCAATATTACACAAACATGCACTCAACATAAGGAAACCTGGCATTTCTCTCCTTCTGTGGCCACAGAGCACATTTTCTCGGAGGAGGACCTCTAAACACATCTGTATGTTACAACGTTCTTATTTTCTAGTTCGGAGCAGCTGCTGTCATGCTGTGTGACTTCCACATTGCCGTTTGTTCTATTATTGGTGATATCACTCCAGTTCTTGAGATGGAACGTTCTCATTTGAAATAATGGGCTACGATGGCGCATATACTTCTGTCAAATATGCTGATTCTGGTGTCTGTCAGGGTTGCTGCTCTGGCTTTAAGACATTTTGTAAAACTTTGCCGCCGAGCAGAGTGAATGCAATATTCGTGTTAGCTGGTTATGATTACTTCGCTGTGTTGAAACATCTAATAAATTACACATCCATAAATGTAGATGTTGGACAAATACTCCGAGAAAATCTAATTTTCTTAGAGTACATCTTTTTTCATTCTCTCAAGTTTTCAGTTGAAATTTAGTGCTTTTGACTGGTGGGAAATTAATAACATTGGCATCTGGAATCTTCTCTGTAACCTACGGCAGAGAAAAAGCTTCCCAGACCTCTCCTAATGTGTCAATTAGGACCCAGGCGTATTACCTCAGGAGGAATTATTTCATTTGTCTGGGATTAGGTATAAAACGGTTATAATATATTAAAGTAGGACACAACCAGGCACGCTAAGACGCTCCCGCGCTCCGGGCTGGGGCAGATCACGTAAATAAAGCTGTCGCCCGGGCTTCCCAAGGTGAAGGCGTTTGAGCCTGCATCTCAATTCTATGCATATGATCACTTCCAATACTAACTGGTTGGGTTAGTAGCAGCCTTAATGTCAGGGCATCCAAGTTTTGTAAATCATGGGGTTCCCTTTCATTCACGTATGTTGTTTCAATGATCAGTAGCATTTCCAATAAATTATACACTGGCCAGTTGGAAGAGCTTCTGCCTGGTATTGGAGAAAACTGCAAATTCGACTTGCGCGCGGATGCCTTAAGCTGCCCAGCTGGGACCTCGAAATAGCCGGATTCCTTGACAAACCGCAGAGCGCCCTCTGTTGATGGAAAAGGCGACGCGCAGCGCGGGAGCAGACTCCCGCAACGCTGAAACCGCAACGCTGCGATTAACCGGTCCCATTTGCAATGCAGGGGGGAAAAATTCCGTATTGATTTGTTGGACACAGAGAGCACACATAACTGCAAACTCCGACAGAATGGTAGGATGATATGTATCCAAGTAGATAACACGCACAAACATGCTCGTCCTAGTCGCTACCTACCTGAAACTGGGTAGTGAGGCTTCTTTTCCCTCGGTGGATACTCAGACACGCGTTAGCTTCCATTCATGCATTTCGGAACTGCCAGAAAACATGGCGTGAGCAATGATGTTAAATACGTAGGGTCTACACCTTAATTTTTTTTTTTTTTTTAATGAAAGACTAACTAAATCTCCACTGAACACAGAGAGCTACAAGACAGAAAAGACCAGGAAAACAAAAACAAAAACATAAAAACCCACCATGATGACAGCTGACTTGAGCTGATTTTGGCCTGGTTTGTGTTTTATCGCTTTCCAACTAAGTCCCAGAAAACCTTCATAAAATAGCAAGCTGGGGTACATTTTATTTTGGGGGAGTTTACAATTTTAAAGCAGTAATTCTATGATAGACACTTCTTTGGTTCTGTATTTCCGTTTACCTTGTATTGAGTTGGGGAAGAAAATTAGACTCATAGAAGTGACTTGTTTACATTTTAAGGTCGTTGCATATGTTAATTAGTTTCAAAAGCATAGTTGTTTTTTAGTTACCTGGCTCTGCCCGGCTTCCAGGCAGCATTTGAAAACGTAGTTTCTTGACTGTTTTAGCCGGGCACTTTCCAGTTGCTGTTGGGTGTTGCAAATTTTTCTGAAAGACTGCGTTTGGGGACCTGCAGTTCAGATATGCCATCGGTGCTTGCTTACAAAAAGCTGAGTAGTTACAGCCAAGGAATTAACCTGATTTCACTGAAATCTTTAATTCCATTGTCTCAAAAGCAGACTTCACTTTCTTGCTAAGTTTCCATTTCGAATACTAAAGGATTCAAGAGTCACCAAGAGGAAAGGAAGGAGGGATGTGGAAGAGGATTCTCAGAGTTGTTGCTGGCATCCACCAAACTCACCAGATAAATTGCTCGGTGCTCATTTTCATTTTTCTCACAGAGATGAGTTTTTAAGTAACATGCCTTTTTTCGCCCTGTGTCTCCCTTCTTAGCTATTTGAAGCACCCACATTAATGTGAACTCAACTAATATTCACAAGATTTGTTCACATAGGATGGGGCATGGGAAGTAATTTATGAACCGAGACAAAATCCTGAGCTAAAGCTAACAGTCTGATGGTGGGAACAGTGGTTCCTGGTAGGCTGTTAACATGTAAAATCCACATGAAACAGAAGAAAACTGACAGGCTCCGTGGCCTTGGGAGCTCGCAACCCACCCCAGTGTTTCAAGGAGGAACTGCAAACTGAGGAGGAGACACTGGGGGATCCCAGGATGGCCAGACCATCCAAAAACATGCTCCCAGCCTTCCCTGTATTACATCTGCCTTAGCCCTTGTACTTTGATGTGGTATGTTTAGACTTTTTTTCTTGAATATATATTATGGGGAATAGGATTATGTTATTTCTTTTTCAGACAATAAAAGTATACAAAAACGGCGCCAGGGAACAGAACTTAACTATGATAAGCATGTAACTCTTCCCATTGCTATGAACAGCTGAAAATTACCAGAATGTCAACATTTCAAAATGAGTCTCCAGAAAATGGCTTTCTTTTATCTGTTTTAATTGAGATTTGAAAATCAAACAAATTTACTCACAAATGGAAAATTTGGTTAAAAATTATAAATCAGTTAAACTCAAGTTACATAATAAAAAGCATTTAACATTTTAAAGTTCTTCCCCTTTCCCAAATAATTTTATTCTCATAAACTGCATTGTAAAACAATTTTATGCCACTGTGCAGTATTTTAAGCACTCAGTTAAAGAGACACTAAATATTTTAGAAACAGCCCACCAGAGGGCAGTCAGCTTTTAGTCTAACGTGTTTGAAACAAATTTATTGGCATGGTTGGTTGAATTTTGAATTAAAATCTCATTATTCCTTACATCCATAAAGTCCTGACTTAAGATGGCAAAGTCTAAGGCTTCAATCATTCTGATTAAAAATCTCCAAGCATTCTAACATTTGCCCTTCTATACACCCTCAGTTGGTTATTGTGGTATTAATGCTTTGTTGTAAAACAAGGGTTATTCTGATTTGAGGTGACTTGGGGGCAGTAATATGTTTCAATCACCAGAGACTTCAGGAAAGCCCCCACTGAGAAAATATATGAGAGACAGTTTCCTTGTTCACCTCTGTTTGAGGCATTAATACTATTAATACTAATTCTGGAATGAGTCTGGTATGGGTGTTAACTGTGAATAGTATGCATAATATTATATACATTGCACAAAAGATGAATGGACTCTTCTGACCATGAAGCGGGGCCTAGAGACTCCTGAGTTTACTTTCTCATGCAGGTACCATGCTGCTATCACTAAATGTCCTGACATCATCTGTCATTGGCTGTGATGTTGCTCCTTTAAATGACTGAAAGAACCTGGGCGTCCTTGTGCATACAGCTTGGTTAAAATGAAAATGAGCTAGGCAGATGCTTGTAATCCTAGCACTTTAGAGGCTGAAGCAGGAGGATGGTGAGATTGAGGCCAGCCTGGAGGTTGCAGAGAGAACAAACCTTTGGTGTTAGACAGTATGGTGCCCTTGTTTGTATGATGATTTGCAAAGCTCTGGTGGTCACAGTTCTGAACTCTGGGAATGAAATACTTCTTTTAAATCCTGTGGAAGAGATACTCACGAGAGACTAGTGACAGTATTTTCTTTTGGGGGTGTAGATGCTTTCATGTACCTGCTTGGAGTAATCCTCTAAGCCCAGCACCTGCACTAAATGACTTGCTCAAAATAAAAGAACCAAGCCACTGTCACGTTCCTCTTGCTAACTTGCCTTGAATTCAGGAACCATAGAAGAAACCAGAGTCCTGGAGCATTTTCATTGGTATTATTTATTTTTTATTTATTGTTTCTAAGGAACCCTTTTTCCTTTCTCTTCTCTTCTCTTCTCTTCTCTTCTCTCTCTCTCTCTCTCTCTCTCTCTCTCTCTCTCTCTCTCTCTCTCCTCTGTACATGAGTGAAAGTGTCCAAAGAGGCCAGTTGGAGTTGGAGTTATAGGCAGTTGTGAGCCACACGGTGTGTGGGCTCTTCCTCTGGAAGAACTGCAAATGCTCGTAACTGCTGAGCCATCTCTCCAGCCTTGGAGACATTTTTTATTAAAAGGATCACATTTATAAGAGAATAATGATGTGATATACGTAGAGACTAATACAGTTAATAGGAGGACATAATGCTTCCGATATGTCTGATGCACAAATTTGTATTTTGAGGTAGAATCTCACTTGCTCCTGATTTGTCCTTGCTATCTTTCGAGGGCCTCTTTTAGTCACATGATCAAAAAGATTCCAGGAACATCTTTTCATGTTAGTACTTGTAGATATTTAAAACTAATGGCGGCTGAACTGACTTGTGTATTACATGAGGTAGTACATTAGTACTCAGGCCACCATTGGGAAGTAAGTACTATTACTTCCCTCCCTTTTTAGAGGGAAGAGACTACTGAACAACACATAGACCCCATATCTTAACCCTTTGGCTTTAGTGTAAGACTATACCAGCCTCTCTGTGAGGTTGGTATAACACTGGGAGGCTGGCTTCATTTTCTTGCAAAGGCAGTGTCCCCGTTTGCTTTCTATTGCTGTGATAGACAGCATGACCAACTTGGGGAGGGAAGAGCTGATTTGCCTTCAAGTTATAGTCCATTATCACAGGAAGGCAAGAACTGAAGCAGAAGCCATGGAGGAATGCTACTTGCTGGCTTGTTCCCCGTGGCTTGCTCTGTCTGCTCTCTTCTTCCATTCAGGACCACCTGTCCAGGGGTAGCACTAGCTACAGTGTGTGTGTGTGTGTGTGTGTGTGTGTGTGTGGTGTGGGGTGAATGTGTGTGCATGTGTGTGTGTGTATGTGTGTGCATGTGTGTGTGTGGTGTGAATGTGTGTGTATACATGTATGTGGTGTGTATGTGTGTGTGTGTATGTGTGTGTGTATGTGTGTGTGTATGTGTGTGTGCATGTGTGTGTGTGGTGTGAATGTGTGTGTGTGTGTGTGTGTGTGTGTGTCCCACATCAAACATTAATCAAGAAAATGTTCAATAGACTTGCCTACATGCCAGTCTGGTGGAAGCATTTTCTCAGTTGAAGCTCCCTCTTCCCAGATGTCCGTAGCTTGTGTCAAGTGGACAAAACACTAACCAGCACAAGCAGCTCCAAACTAGATTGTTTTCTCTGATGTGCACAGATGTACTCCAAATCATTGTCAACTTTTCTTCTTCTACCACTTTCTTAAAATTCCCTTTTCCTCTCCTAACAAAAGTACTCAGACCCACTTTTCAGATGTCTGAATCCATCAGAGACTGTTTGGGCTTTCTTAATATCCTCAGGCCACATTTTTTTTAAATCAGAAAAATGAGGATAAAATAAGGACCTCTGAGGTCTGCTTGAGAGTCTTAAATATGATAGTAATATGAAAAGTACCTGACACACAGTATTCAATAAATGTGAGGAAAAAATGCCTCCGTATCCAGCTGAGGACCTCAAGGCCAAAAGTGAAAGAAAAAAAAAAAACCAAACAGACAGCAGAGCTTACACTGCTATAAAAATCAAACCCAGGACCTTGCACGTGCTAAAAACGTGCTCTACCACTGAGTTTAACCCCAGCCCACCAACTCATGTTTTAATATTAGGTGCCAGTGTCCCAGAAATTTGAGAGCCCTGAGGCATAGTATCCTTATTTGACCTGTGTGTATGAAAGAAATGAATCCCCTTCTTGCATATGTTTGAATAAGAATTTTCAGGTGAATCAAATTTAAAAGAAAATTGAAAATGTCTTTGAGAGATTTCATTTTGGGGGGAGGGGTCAGCTAACTCACTAAAGATGGAAGGAATCAGGAAGGCAGAACAAACCATTCTAGTCATTGCTATCATTTCTTAGACAATCTCTTAGAGTCTCTGTAAATGCTAAATCATGAAAACCCAGCCCATGTACTCAATACACCTTCATGGCCTATGAATGAGGACTATTTACTTTAACCCAAACCAAGATGCTGATTCCAATTCAGTTCCTCAAACTTGTGCCTCCAGCATTTACTGGCCCAATGCTGTGACTGTCAGGATTTAAGAGGAGAGCTTATGGATGAGTGTTTGTAAATAGAGTCATTAGGCAGAGCCAGAAGTTATATATTTTTTTGAAGATTTATTTACTTATTATGTATACAGCATGTATGACTACAGGCCAGAAGAGGGCACCAGATCTCATTACAGATGGTTGTGAGCCACCATGTGGTTGCTGGGAATTGAACTCAGGACCTCTGAAAGAGCAGTCAGTACTCTTAACCTCTGAGTCATCTCTCCATCCCCAGAGCCAGAAGTTTTAGCTGAAGCATAAATGTTACACTTCTGAACATTCATGCTATGGAAGTACTTCTCAGAGCTACCCAAACCAGGGAGACTGTGAGCCACTCTCTCTCCTGCAGCAAAGGTATTGCTGAGAATTTACCAAATTCCAGAGTCCAAGTTCAAGACACCTGGTTCAATCCACGAGCATGAATGCCAATGGGCAGCCCACCAGGTGAGGGACGGTATTTAACCACTTCTTCTTCAGAAAAGACCCCTTGAGCCAACACCAGAAAGGAACTGTGTTTCATCCATTTTTCGGATTTTTTGGGGCCAGAGTTTAGCAATAAGATCTCTCTGGGTGCAAATACAATGGACTGTCCCCAGTCAAGGACTTGATGGAGTAAAAAAGTTAATCCCTTTGAATTGGAGAGCATTATCTGCACTTTGGGTAAGAACTCTCGTGTGTGGCCTTTAATAGATACAGCAATTGAGAAATGAGGGCTAGATTTGTACAAACCCTCCAAAGCTCATCTTGTAGTATAATTCACAGGGTGACAGGGCCAACACTTGTCGGTTCATGCTGAGTCTGAGGGTTTTCAAAGATCTGAGCTGCTTTCTTCACAGATGTTTGAGAAGCTACCAACAAATGCAAATCCATCAGTCGGGAGCTGGGTAAGGTCAGGAGCTCCAGTATTAATGGCCCGGTTGTTTCCTCCAACAACCAGGGATGGTGGAAGGCACTAAAGCACACATCAAAAGTGGCATTTATAACTCCTGTTTTTACTGCCAGCACTTCAGAGTGATAAGGATCACTCCAGCTACTGGCATTTAGGGCTTTAAAAACCAAGAACCCTATAGTGATATGATTGGTCGCATCCTATCTTTTTTGTAAGCACAATAACCCTAAAACTTAAAATGTTCAAATGGCCCCAAATGTCACAGCAAAGAAGTATATCCCTGTTACATAAGAGCTCTGAGTGACAGACAGCCTAACGGGAACCATGGCAGAAATGCCTATTCAGTTTTCCAACTTGGTATTTCATCTTGCAGAGGATGAGGCAGGATACACTAAATTCTACTTGAATGACAAGTAATCCTAAATCCCGGGTGACTTCACCTTACAAATGGCACTTCTCACTGGACTGAATTTGTCCCAGTGGGTGAGGGACCTGCTCCAAGAGGTCCTCACACTGAGACTAAGAGGTAGCACAGCCACTCTCTGAAATAGTGTGTTCACTCAGTTAAAGCAGGGGAGCCCTAGAGGGACTCAGACCATCGCTACTCTGGACTGGATGTCAATCTACCTCTTAATTCCCACGAAACAAGACCTTAATTCCCATGAAATATACTCCACAGCACAAGAGGTCTGGGAAGTGCCGTTCCACCGCAGCAGAAGGCAGGAAGCATGCAATGTACAGAGACCAAGCATTTCACGAATTTTTTTTCTCTTTTTAATTTTTTTCAAGAAGGTTCTAGAAGCACAGATGTGGGACATTCTATCCCTTTCAAGTGTCAAGGGAGGCTTCCTGAGGGAGTGCATTGGGGCTGAGGCTAGAGGGCACACATTTTGGAATATTCCCTTTAACTCTATTTTCCTCTATGTTCTATTGTTTTTACATAATCATAAGAGGAGTATTTAGTAAAGGAAACTAGATCTATATTTGCACTCAGAAGGAAAAATCCCTCTATGATATTGCTAGTCTGACTCACCGTTTGCATATTTCTCTTTATACAAGGAATATTTTACATATTATAAAATGTTTGTTAAAGGAGATTTGGAAAACAGGAGTCCACATTTTGAGATGTTAATGTCAGGCCACCCATTCACAGGGTACCTTCTGTGTGTCTATTGTCCGTTCCTCATACCGTTTACCAAGCAGTAGATACACAATGCTAGATATGCAAAGGCAGCTACTTCACTTGTGTAGCTGAGAGTCCATAGGAGAGACTGTATTATACAGGGCAGGGGAGGGACCAGAAGATTTCAGAAACACCAAGGAGGGGCACTCATTTTGAGTCCAAGCATTGAGGGCAGCTTCCCAGAGGATTGCGCCCTTGGATTGAGGTTGGAAGGAGCATCATTTCTCCATAACATTAAGAAAACTGTTTAGGAACTGGTGTACACTTCCCTAGAAAACTAGGTCTTTTCTTTTTTTAAACTTGAGGAAATCCACATTACAAGTTGCTTCCCACCGTGAAGCATCTCATGAACAAAATTTGCAAATGTAGGAGTTTATGGTGCTGATACAAAAAACATATGCTAATGAAGAACAAGCTTGCATTTTTACTTCTCAGTATTTTATTGCCTTAGCCTGGCTGTCAACCAACTGCATAAATTCCAAACGTTTAGAGGTACAAATCAACTCACTAAAATATCTGTCAGAGCTTTCTGCATTAATCAGATTTGATGTATTGTAACCTACAGGGGAAAAATATTTGTGACAGAAACTCAAAATAATTGAATAAGCATGATATTAAAAAGCATGATTTTGAGTTATTACTTAAGCTTAAATGAAGAGGAAAAGAGCAGGAAGGCAAACTTTCTATTGGCCCTGCACACTGTTACTCATTATAAAATGATTGTATGTTGTGGAGAAATTACACTGTGTACTACTTACTAAAGAGTTTTACCCTAATTAGACATGATCAAGTTGTGTTAAAAAATATGTTCTAAATCGTTTCTAGTCACTTTAAGGAATAGTTAAAATTTAACACTTAATTCTGCTTAATTAAAAAAAAATCTCCTTAAATTGATAATTTCTCAATGTGGATAAATAACATGTGTCTTTAACCAAGAGGCAACACTGAATTTGGTAGTGAAACACCACAGCATTTCCATTAAAATCCAAAAGGAAGAAGAAAAGGATGCTCTTTTCCTCACAAGTTTATCATTATTATTATTTATTATATGTAGGTTAAGTCGTCAGATATAAAACATACGTAAAAGACCCAAATGCTCAAAAATAAGGAAGAAATTGTCATTGCATTTTGATTTTTCAAAACAGAGTCTTGTGTTGCCCAGGCTAATCTTGAACTTGCTATATAGCATTGGCTGGCCTTGAACTCTTGATTCTCCTGCCCACTCCTTGAGTGCTGAGATCACAGATGTGTACTTGCATGACCAGCTGGAAGTTATCACTAATTTGAACAGTAAAAATATGTACCATAAAAACTTTTTTATAATCATTTAAAAATACAATGATGGATAAATATGCAAATAACCACAATTTAAAATTTTTTCTTTTTAATTTAAAAAACTAAGATTAGGTTGGCAAGATGGCTCAAAGGGTGAAGGTACATGCAGCCAAATCTGCTGATCTGAGTTTGATAATAGGACCCACATAGTAGAAGGAGAGAACCAACTCCTACAAGTTGTCCTCTGACTTACACAGGCATGCCATAGCACACACACACACACACACACACACACACACCACCACACCACACCCCCTACACACACACACACACACACACCACACCACACCACCACACCACACCCCCTACACACACACACA
>CABHPH010154192.1:18663-34295 GCA_902168325.1 Peromyscus nudipes
GGTGGTGGCTGAGTTGGACAGTCTGGGCCTCTGGGACTGCCTGCCTGAGGTGAGGCATGGAGCCAGCTCTCCCACACCTAAGGTAAGGGTTGGGGCCAGCTCTCCTAGGAGGGGCAGGGCCAGATCTCCTGTGCCAACATCATCAGGGTCCACTATCCCAGGGCCATCAAGGGGAAGGGTTAGCTCTCTGGTGATGAGGGGGGGGGGAGGAACAGCTGTTCCAGGTCAGGAAGGGGTGGGGCCCACTCAGCACAGCCCTCATACTTTAACACATGGTTCAACACATGGTTTGCATGAGCCCCTGTGGTAACACAGGCAACAGACATCAACACAGACCCCAGCTGCAGCAGGATCATGGACCCAGACATGGTCATAAGCAGCAATTTGGGCCCAGATGTCACTATGGCCCCAGGTGATAGCACAGGCCTCTCAAATTGGCATGGACCCAGCAGCAGTGTGGTCCCTAGACTCCAATATGGCCCCCAGGTGGTGGCCCAGACCCTAGGCATCCTTGTGGCCTTTGGTGGCAACAGGGGCCATGGACATCAACTTCAGTAGGGCCATGGACCCAGACATGGCCCTAGATTGCGGCTCAGGCCTGGATGTCACCATGGCCCTGGGTGGCAAGCAAACCACCCATTCAGCCCAATCCTCACTGCTTCACCTCTTCTGATCCGCTTCTCTCCCCAGGACATGGACCATTCTGCCTCTCTCTTTCTCCCATACCCTACCATATATTTGCTTACCATAATGGCACCTGACTGCCCAGCTCCACAAGGCACTGGATAGGCAGGTGGTTTCTTCTACCTGCCCAGGGCAAGCAGCCCTGTGTGGGTGTGTGGGTGTCCTTCACCTGCCTGGTCCTAATGGCGCTGGGCAGGCCCCTTTTGTTTCATTTTTATGAGAGAGAAAGAACATCAAGTCGGGTGGGTAGGGAAGAGGATGATCTGGAAGGGGCTGGTGGTGGGAAATAATGAGATAAAATATATTGTTTTGTGGGAAATAATGAGATAAAATATATTGTTTGAAATTATCAAAGAATAAAAATTTTAAAAAAGGAAACAAGTAAATAAAATTCAATTTTGGAAGATGAAGAAGAGGAGGAGGGAGGAGGACGAGGGAGGAGGAGGGAGGAAGAGATTGAAGAGAAAAGGAAAACTCGGCTATCTCCAGCTGCCAGACAGGAATGGCTGGAGTGTGATCATCTTTCCCACTTTACCCAGAACTGAGGTTTTCCCAGGGTTTTGATTCTTTTTTCCTGCTAAAACTGGGGCAGTTCTTGGCAGTTCAATAATAGCTGTAGTTGAAATCATTTGGGGCTGTCTTTAAATGTCTAGACCAGTGGTTCTCAGCCTTCCTAATGTGGCAACCCCTTAACACAGTGTTACATGTCTTTCTTTGGACTGACAGCTCCCAACTAATGACACAAAGACTTATTATTAAGTGTGAAAACTTGACCTTAGCTTAGGCTTGTTCCCAACTAGCTCTTACAACTTAAATTAACTGATTTATATTAATCTACATTCCACCACGTGGCTTGTTTTCTCTCCTCCATACTGTATGTCTGACTCTTCCATGTCTTGCTGGTGAATCCTACATGCCTCAGATTCTTCCCCTGAGTTCCTCTCGCTCCCTGGAAGTCCCACCCATCCTCTCCTGCCTAGCTATTGGCCAGTCAGCTCCTTATTAAACCAATCAGAAGGTGCTTTAGGCAGGTGAGGTAAAACAGATACATCTTCACAGTGTACAAAAAGATTATCCCACAACAACACAATTTCTTGTATTGTGGTGACCCCCAACCATAAAATTACTTTCGTTGTTACTTCATAACTGTAATTTTGCTACTATTATGGATTGTAATGTAAATATCTGTGTTTTCTGATGGTCTCAGGCGACCGCTGTGACAGGGTCATTCAATCCCCAAAGGGGTCGTGGCTCACAGGTTGAGAAACAATAGTCTAGAAGATTTTGTTTTGTTTTGTTTATTCTTATTCCTAATATACCCACTACCACCACCACTACTAAGGATAGCCACCCACAGATCTCTTTCATCTGTGTGTAGATACATCCTCATAAACAGATTCACAGAAATATGTGAGGCTGTATGTAAGTCTAGAGACTTTCCAGGAGCTGTAGAATATGACCAGGAAGTGAGATTAAGGATCTTTAGGCAATTTATTTAAAAGATTATGTATGTAACTACTTTGGTTATATTTCCTGTTGTGACCGAATACCCAAGAAGAAGCCACTCAAGAAGGATTTCTCTTGACTGGCAGTTCACAGGTGCCATCCATCCTGTCAGGGAAGAGATGGCAGCGAAGCTTGGTGCAACTGGCCACACTGCATCCTAGGGCAGGAGGCAGAGAGAAGAACGTTGGTGTTCATCAGCTTGCTTTCTCATTGTTTTATTCACCCAGGGGTGGTGCCACTCAACCTCAAGCTGTGCCTTCCCTGTTCAGTTAAACCTTCCTGGAGACACCTTCATAGACACACCCAAAGATGTGTTTCCATGGTGACCCTAAACCCAGGCAAGCTGACATGGAAGATTCACTGTCAAAGTAGCTAATTCCAGACTCTTTTTGCCTCACTCCCACCAGTGGGAAGGAGGTACCAGAATCATGGTGGGAACTTGAATGTTCATTCTAGAGGCCCTAAGACAGAGTTACCAAATCAGTTTTCCAGGGAGGGCTCTTGAAATATGTGCTGTTGATGTTTTAACTTCTGGAAACTAGTAAGATGTATCACAACAAGAATAAGGACAGGAAAATGGAAATGAGTAACATTTGACACAAGAGGAATTCCAAATAGCTACTGATGCAGAAAAGGATGGTTATTGCTTCAGCAGTCAGGGACATTTCAGCTAACACAGGCAAAAAGAACATTTTACATCCGCCAGACTGAGCCAAGATCCGAAAAAGTAAAGCAGCTACAGATGGCTGGACACTGAGAAATGAGCACATTCAGTCATGCACCCCCCAGGGGACTGCACATCACACTGTCTTTTTAGAAAGAAATATGCAACACCCACTCAAAAGTACATATTTTTCTGCATCCAATAGTCACACTTTTTAAAAAAGGATTCTATGGAAATAAAATTATAGTGTGATCATAGGGTAAAGGCACTGCCCTCAAGCCTGGTGACTTGAGTTCAATCCTTAGGTCCCACGTGGTAAAAGATGAGAACCTACTCCTCTGACCTCCACATGGATTCTGTAGCACATGTGTGTGTGCATGTGTGTGTGTGCATGTGTGTGTGTGCGTGCACAAAGACAAACACAAAATAAATAGATAGATAGAAGAACAGACAGACAGACAGACAGATAGGTAGATGTTTTAAAAAGAAACTCCAGTTGTCCACTTAATACTCTAGGTGTTGACAACATTGTTCACGGTAATAAAAGACCCAAAAAAAACTGGAGCTACATTAATAGTAAAAGAACTGTGGAAAATACCAAAGAAGGAGAAGAAAAACACCCCACTCTGTCTGCAGTTTTCAGCAGCTATCTGCAGGAGTAAAGTAGGTCTCTAGAAATGTGACACTGGGTATATAAGGAAGGGCATATGCAGTCATGAGTCTGTTTTGTATTAACAATAACAAAAATTCTGCCTGCCTCTGTGTGTGTGTGTGTGTGTGTGTGTGTGTGTGTGTGTGTGTGTAATCGTTCACATCGTTCACATATAAGAAAGCTGTGAGAGGGTAAGTTCCAGATTGTTAGAACTGGTTCTTCTTGCAGGTGGGGCTTAGGGGAAAACAGAATGGAGAAAGTGAGAGTCTTCTTCCTATTCACCTTTGTCTCACTTTGTTGAGTGACTTGGTACACTGTGAACTGGAATCTAAGAAGAATGTATGCTTTAGTTTCCGCATGCTGCTGCTGTAAGTGACGTACTTAGTGTCTTATTTTTTGTCTTACAATTCTGAAGGTCGGAAATAAAAATGTGAGTAGGCAATTTACATAAATAGGTTATATGTGAGGTATAGATACATGAATTTATTTTACTATATAACCATTTTATTATCAGTTTGCAGCCAGTAACATCACATGGACGTTAAATACACATAGTAAAACTTGTTTTTAAACAGCGAGTAGTCACGAATGGATTCCTTCTACAGATTCTGCAGGAGAATCAGTCTCCTTGATTTTCTGACTTCTAGAGGCTGCTAGTCTCCCTCGCCTCTTGATTCCACATCAGTGAGCCACCTTCTCATCCTTGTCCACCCGCTCATCTTACTCTGATTAGGATCTTGCTGATTACCTGGGATTCCTAAAGTTAGTCTAATAGATACATACTTCCCATTTAACAATCCTTGGTGGCATCTGCAAAACTCTGTGATTTGAATATAAAATGTCCCTCATAGGCTCATATATTTGAATACTTGCTCCTTAGCTGGTGACATTGTTTTGGAAGGTTATGGAACCCCACTGTGAGGTGGGACCTCCCTGGGAGCAAGCTTTGAGGTTTGATAACCTCGTCCCATTCGCTCTCTTTCTTGATTGCAGAGGGAGGCAAGGACCAACCACCCCTGCTCTTGCCTCACAGCCTCCCCTGCCATATGGAGTCTGTATCTTCTTTAATTGCACATCAAAACCCAACTCCATCTTAAGCTCTTCCTTGTTGGGTATTTTGTCCTAACAAGGAGGAAAGTACCCAACACAGATCCTAAAGGAGCATACTCACAGGATTAGAGTGTGAAGTCTTTGGGAACTATAGTTCTGTCTATTACTGTAATTGTTAAAGTGGTGTTTTTATTTTAAAACTCTTTAGAGAATCTAATATTCAGCCAAGTTTAGGAATCCCTATCCAGAGCTATTTATCTGACCATAGCTACAGTTTTTTTTTTCTGATCAAGTAATGTTCCTTTCAAAAATTGAATATTTCTGGAACGGTTTGTCTTTGCTCTTCCTACATGACCACCGCTGCCTCCTGTAGTGCAACAACATCCTCCAAGATAAAACACCCTGTCCTAAGGAAGCTCCTTAGAGAGAGATTCCTTAAGATTCAGGAGGAAAGCAACTCATAAATCTCAGGATGTCCCTGGAACTGACCAAATGCACAAGGTCCCTCCCTCTCCAAGGTCATGCAAGTAGTAAGGACTATTATGGAGACTCGGAGAAACAAGCTGCCTGGAGAAATCACCTAACCTGTGGACAAGCCTGCGGGTCACTCAGAGCGTTCCAAGGTTCCAAATTTTATGAGTCATCACATGGGGTTGGGCTTTGAGGTTTCAAAAGCCCATGCCAGGCCCAATCTTGCTCTTTGTTCTAGGCGATGTAACTCTTTCGGGTTGTTTATTCTTCTATAAGTAACCTTTTCTCCTTTGTATATCCCCAGCAATGTCATTGTTTGCACTGTGTTTAACTTTGGTTATGTACTTCCTTTGGTCTGTCACCAGTTTCCTATTTGGAGTGAGTAGATGTTTGCTCACATCTCCCTGGAATAGTATCACACAACAGGTGTTCATATGATGACTACACGTCACCAAAGAAAATCTTTTCTGCTATAGGGTCTATATGTCTATAGATGAGACTACAATAAAGCTAGGAAACCACACACTTAGACAAAGTGGTATTTCACAAGAGACTATGTTATTTTAAAGATAATATCTACCAAGTATCTGGTCACCCTCAGTAGGAACTGCACTGGATGGTGAATCTTGGGCCAGAAGTGCTTGACTTGCCTGCTCCTTCCCCCAAGAGACACACATAGAAGAACAACCAATAAAACACATACAGATGTCAACACGGCTAAACAGGACCTGCTCACTACTGAGGGCCAAGGCTGATTAGTGGCTCTTCCCTCTTAAGCAGATGTTCATAACAAGGGAGGAACACAAGCCTAGGCACTCTTGTGTTGGTGGCACTGATTGAGCTCTGGAGGTAGGTACCGTGTGGAGTACTGCTTGCATGCACTTCCTGTTTTTATTTTTGTTAGGTAATATTATTTCCTTCTTGGGTCTCTGAGGGAGTTGAAGATTAGTTAGTTATAGTCGAAGTTTAATTAGTTATATTTAAAGATTAATTAATTATAGTTGAAGATTAGTTAGGATAGAAAGGAAATAGGTACATTTTGGACTTACCAAAACAGGATAAGTAATGGAATTATATTCTCTGAATTTGTCAAATACAAATGGACTAGACATTGTTTAGGTATTCATCACTTGTATATATTGTATATAGTTATTGTACTTTTGTATATAGTTTTTCTTATATTAGGTACAACTTTCTTTTTTTGTCTTTTTATTAAATTAGAAAGGGGGAGATATAGTGGTATTCTATTTGTACTGAAATGTGATTTTATTTGTATGTTAATAAATAAATAAATAAACAATGCCTTGAATATGGTCCCTGTTGTACAAATCTTAGAGTGCCACCAGGTCACAGGTTAAGTACACATATGTCCACTCTAAAGTCACGTGTGCCTAGTGGGAATGAGAACCTGTTTGTTTCACTGTTCTGCCTTTTACCTAACAGAGTTGGGATTTGGTACGGGTGGCCAGCTTTCATGCTTTCCACCTGAAGTTGGCACTTTCCCAGAAATCCATTCCCTCCTCCATACCAACTAGTTACCCAGCTAAAGTCTGCATTTCCCACGCTCCTTTGCAAATAGCTGTGGTCATGGGACCAATTACATGTGAGTGACTGATGGAATATATGCTCCACTTACTTCTTAAAGTCTAGGAGAAATTCCTGTCATCCTGGTCCTTCTCCCCACTCTGGATGATGGTGGTAGAGCAGCCACTCTGGACCAAAAGATAGAAGCCATACACTGAGGACGGTAACGTCTCCTTATTGGACGTCTAACACCTGGAATCTCCACAGCTACTTCAACTGCTGTATTTTAAGTCTTCTGTTACCACATCTTTAGTGCTGTAAACATTGAAGTAAAAGGATCCAGTCAACCAAAATGGTGGCAGGGAGATTAACGCACAACCTGGGTGATCTTCAAGAACTGAGATGGAAAGATAGATGGGAAGGGATCACCCCTTAATGAGAGAGCAGGAAGGGACAGGGAGGCAGAGGGGAGCCTGGCATGGCTATCGGATGTGAAGTGCAGAGCGTCTCTCCAAAAGTCATGTTGCACTTACATTCTAAACGGAATTCATCTAAATCTAGACAGAGACTAGTGGCTTATTTAGACACCACCCAAACGACCTCATTAATCTCTTTTCTAGACTTGAGTATTTCAGGAAACTATGAGAGTTGGCAAATCTCTAATTTAACTCTCTTGGATGATGACATTACTTTAAAATGTATTCAGTGGTTTCCTATGCGCTGGCCCTGTGCTCGGGGGTTGACTGGTACGATTTCACCGAGCTATATCCCAAGCTCTCGATTTTCTCCCATTTTACAGATGTGCCTGGGGACACTTGAGCTGGGGCAGCAGAGCCTCTATACTGAGGCTCTCCCTCTCTGAAAGAGGAGGCAGGCTCCTGAGATACAGGAAGTAAGCAAACCTCTCAAGTACGGACAGTTGAAAAATGGAAAGATACTGCGGCTCCCCAAGGTTGTCAAAGCAGTCAGCAGTAGCTTGGGAGAAGAGAGGAGACAGAACTGCCTAGAAGAGGCTCCATGACCTCTGCAGCTCCCTGCAAGTCCTGCAGAAAGCTCCAGGGTTACAGCTTTCCCGAGTTACGATCTTTGTGCAGTGGGACTTTAGCGATGCAGCTGCCTTAAGGTCACCCATGCCCCTGTAAGTAGCCCCTACCCATGCTTTTCGGTAAGTAACTCCCAAAAGCTCATGGGCTCACCTCATTGGGCTTTAGTGGACTCATTGCTTTGATCTGTTCGCTATCTGGAGTAAGTGGCTCCCTTGCACCTCCCCAAAAAGTCTCCACAAGAGTCTGAAACTGCTATCCTCCTCCTGGCTAATAGGAACTTGGTTTCCCTCAGAAATCGGGGCAACAATGGGCCCAAGCTCAAGCCTGGCAACACAGAACAGTTCCATCTCAAAGAGAGTTCCACTGTATCCTACTAAGAGACATGATGCTTTAGACTAGTGGCTCTGTGTGCAGGGTTGGAGGAGAAAGCCCAGGTTGAATGTTGCCCTCACCACCTGCCAGATGATTTAAGACAGATTGTGTGTGTGTGTGTGTGTGTGTGTGTGTGTGTGTCTGTGTGTGTGTGTGTGTGTGTGTGTGTGTGTCTGTGTGTGTGTCTGTGTCTGTCTGTCTGTCTGTCTGTCTGTCTGTCTTTGGTTCTCTGTCTCTCTCCCCTCATGTATAAAGATGATAACAATACTTACCTCCCAAGGTGGTCAGGAGAATTCCATACAGCATGGAAAATAGTAAGGTCTTAATAATGTTAAATGTTAGTAGTTATGATTATTGACACTTTGTTATTTTAAATCATCGGTCTAGTGCTACATGAAAATAATTGTGCTAAATAATCCTCTACTGTGACTGTTCTTGCTTCCTGATCTTTGCATTTCTTGCCCTGAGTGGGGATCTAGAGCACACTTGTCAGACTGTATAGTTGATGCTTCAGGTATAGACACAAGGTGCTATACCATGCTAACATTTGTTCTCAGAAAAAAGCAGTGTTTTTTCTGCCCACGAACTGAACATTGGGGAAGATTTCCCAGAGAGATGGGGGCTGGCGGTGTGAGCATGAGAAGCTGCCCCTGCCCATGCACTTGTGAGCTTGAAAATGGCCCTGAGGATGAGAATGAAATCCTAGCTGAGCTTTCCGTTTGTGCTCAGGATTTAGAGGTGGGGCCGCTGTAAAGTCAGAAGCGTGTAATCTGAAGGCGATGACTTGCAGGCAAAACACTGCTGCACACTGAGGGCTCAGCTCAAGGATGGCTCAGCTGAGGGTCACTGGGTCTCGCCCTGCCTAGAATGCCCTCATTCTGATCTATGTGTGGTGGCCTCTTTCTCCATATTCAGATTCCTGCTTAAACCCGCCCCCCCACACAGACCTTCACTTCTGTCACTCAGTATGGAAGAATTTCTAAAACGTTGACATTGTCTAACTTGACAGCCTACGCAATATTCATTGCCTTCTAACATTTTCTTTCTTTTTTTTTCCAGACTGAGATACTTTTATTGCCTTTCATGGCCAATTATACAGATCCTAGGGCTCAAGAAAGCTGCTCATGAGTTTGACATGTTCCTGTATCTGCAATGTTTGGAAAAATGCCTGGAGCGCAGGGGAAATAATGTTCAAACGGTTAAAAAAAAAAAAAAAAAAGCCAAGATACCAGATGAAGCATCCAAGGCAATATACCACTGCTTCTCCAATTTCAGACAGAAGACATCCCTTTTGGGAACAGGTTATCAGGCCCCTGAGGCTTACTTCTCTATCTTAGAAAACCAGAGGAAGAAGGTCTCATCCTGTGCGATTCTCAGCACTGCAAACCTTAACTATCCTCAAGCACCCAGTTACAGCCTGAATTCCAGTCACCATCTTCCCTCTGTCTGCCCAGCACCTAACACTGCCAAACAACCACCTGAACCATTCAGCCAGATCGGGAGAGTTCTCATCCCAGGGTCCTTGTGCTCCAATCACAGATGACCCAGGTAAAGCTGGAGCTGGAGGGCTGGGTTTACCGCTCCTCACTAGAGTAGAATGTGTACCTGGGAAAGGGCGGGGCAGCTTGAACTAGGGCTTTAGGAAGGATTATCACAGGATTTGTGCAGGTGTCGGGCGACTTGGGAAGGCCCCAGGAAGCAGGGTTTTCATCTGGACTGGATGTTGTTGGGAAGTGGGGGTTAATTTCATGACCAGATATCTTAAAGTTTTTCCTTTGTAAAGTATATTTTAATTTTTTATTTATGTTTGTGTGTCTGTCCGGTGTGTGTGGGGTGCCTGTGGAGGCCAGAAGAGGGCTTGGGATTCCCTGGAGCTGGAGTTGGGGCATTGTGAACTACCTGATATGGGTTCTAAGAACCAAACTCTGGTCCTCTGGAAGAGTAGCAAGCTGCCTTAACCACCAGGCCAATTCTCCAGCCAAATCAAAGCTTATTAAACTTCAGGCCATGGGCCCTATGAGGTCACATAACTGAATGTGGGAGTTGCAAAAAATTTAGCAACAACAAAATGTTTCTGAATGTGCAATGTCCAAAAATTAAGTTAAATTCAACATGACAAATTCTGTTTGGTTCCAGAAGTGTGCACCGTGCTCTCCTGCATGGCTTCACTGTTGCCTTGGCTCTGAACACGTAACGCACACACTTTGCACGATGCACACACTGCTGTCATGCCACCCAGCACCCAGGCGCTGCCTGCAACACCTGAGAGTCCAGACTACGGAATGTTACGAACTGTGGCGTTCTTACTATACACCTTAAGGTTCTGCACTACAGACATCAGGATTGGATGACAGAAAAGAAAATTTTAAGATCTTCTTCCACTTCATCTCTCAGCACATACCACATTAGTGTACCTTTGGGTTGTACTGTGTTAGACAAATACACCATTTCATTAGTGTGTAAGTTTTCTTTTGTCTTTAATAGATAGTAAAGTTATAGGCATACAAAATAGTTATTTTAAAATAAATTTCTTCACGGTGTATTATCAGTGAATGTTTGATTTGACCAATTTGCATATCTGTCCATCCAGGATTACTAGCAAAGGCAACAGTGTATCGGGGAAGAAGCAGTCTTCATTTCTGTTAGTGGAGGGAGGAGACATTTGGTATTTGTGGTTTGCAAGTGACCTTGTTTTCCTCTGGGTTTAGATAAGATTCTGAAGTCTGTTTGTTTCGTGTTGCTTGTTCACTACAAAGAGTGGCCTTATCTGACGGGAGATTCTGGGAGGCCCGAAAACAACACGGGACTTCACTGTGAAAGTGGGGCTAGCTGCTGACCACACTGAGAGCTAGCTGCCAGACCTGGCCAGCTCCCACACCAGGGGATACTCGTCTTGGCCTCTCAGCCCCTCAGATAATCACCCTCTGCCCAACCCACAACATAGTTATGTTTTGTTTTGCTCACAAGATTAATCAAGTAGCAAGGCACCTTCCACCCCATGAATTCTACCCAAGCCATCTGACCTTACCCAGCACCTCTAAGTCCTTTTCCTCCAAAAGTAGCTTGGGGTTGTGGTAGGAGTCTGAGGCTTCCTGAGTACTTCTTGGCATAGTATGAGAAGGTTGTAGTGGCCCACTGGTTAGTCGGGCAGCTGGGCAGCATGGACGTGAGAAGCTTGAGACAGGAAATATTTGAGAGAAAGGATTTGTCAAATTGTGTCACAGACGACTGTAACATCAACCACATAGGAGCCCGGGTATTAGTGGTGATAAAAACCAAGATTATGGGATTTCGCCCAGTTGCTACAGTCCTGCCTAGACTAGAAGAGCACACATCAAGCTCTGGATTCAATCCCCAGCCCCACACAAACAGGGCCCAGTGGCCTGTGCCTATATTTCCAGCACAGGAGAATCAGGAGCCCAGGGTCATCTTAGGTTACATAGAGAGTTCACAATGAGCCTGGGCTACATGAAGGCCCACCTAAAAAATAAATAAGTAAATACCCTTAAAACAAAAACAAAAACAAGATGAAGCTTACCTAACCCACAGGAAGCTGGACTTCTAAAGAAAGAAATGAAGATGCAGGACTCTTGGAAGGTAAATTCTATTTTTATTCTATTTTATATATATATATATATATATTTATATATATATTTGTTTTGTCTGAGTGTATGTCTGTGCACTATATTCATGCCTGGTGCCTGCAGAAGCCAAAAGAAGGCACTGGATCTCCTGAAACTGAAGTTACAGATAGTTGTGAGCCATGATGTCACTGCTAGGAATCACCCCTGGAAGAGCAGCCAGTGCTCTTTATCAAGTCATCTCTCCAACTCCCTGGTTCTGTTTTAACTTAAATTTAAGAGTATTTCTTCTAAGGGTGTTTGGGGGAGGTGATCATTTCTGTTGGAAAGGGACCAGCACTAGTATCCAACAACACAGCATCAGCAGGACTAGACAGAACATGCAGACTAAGAGAAATGTGTAGAATGAGGAAGAAGTGCCTGGAAGGGAAGAGAATGAATGGAGACTTGTGCCAGACTCAGAGTTTCAAAATAAGCTAGTGCATTCACTCTTTTAAAAAAAATGGAAAGCCTGGAGAAGTGAAAAACAGAGTGTAATAAACAGCAGCCTTTTTCATAAGTCCAAAAATACTGATGGAAAAACCACAGCCGAAAGCTGCTTGGGCTTGGATGATATCAAAGTGGAAGAAAACACCGCACTCCAGGGCCTGGTCATTCTTACTGCATAGTGGGAGGGTGTCACACAGTAGGGTGGGAGAGGGTGTCACACAGACGACGAAACCAAAGTGGCGGATCACGGACAGGGATGTGGGAGGGATATTTTCACCCCAGATGAAGGCCTCAAGCAGAGGAGAGCTTGAGTGATGGTCTCCCAGAGCAGATTTGTCCAGGTAACAGGCAAATTCTAGCTGGCTGTAGACCAAGGAGAGAAGGGCAGCTTGGTGCCTTCCAAACACTGGATGCTGAATTCGTGTTCAGGAAAGCAGCACACGAAGGACCCTAGGAAGGAGCCGTATGTGCAATTGATTAGCTCTAGAAACTCAGTGATATTAGACAGGAAAAAAAGTTGATTTGGATTAAATAAAGAACATGTGGTGATATTTTCCTGAGAGAATAAAGCAGCAATGTCAGTGTTACATGAACTTATAGGGTCCTTTTCTCTCCCCCTCCCTCAGAGTGGATGTCAAATAGCTAACTAATGCAGTGGGTGTTTGAATGCTAGGAGCTTGAGACTAGCTGGGGACAGGGTGGCCTTTTGTCATACTTAGGCCTCTCTTATCCAAAGAAACCCCCTTTTATGAACCAGGGTCTTTTTTCTTTTTTTTTTTTTTTTTATTTATTTTCAGGGTCTTGTTCTGATTGACAGCAGCAGCCCGTAACCATCTCTTATGGCTGAGGCATCTAATATAAAACGGCTCTGTATACACATGTACAAACAGGATTTACAACAAGGCTCCGATAAAAGGTAAATTGTGTCTTGAGTTTTGAGAACTGAAGTATCTGCTTCCCTGCCAGAGCCACGCAGAGCTCATGAATGATGCAGGCCCTGACTTTCAGAGGTGCTATTTCTTCGCAATGCTGCTTCTTGAGGGAACAAATATGAAAAATAAAGCATGTCATTTTACATGATGCAGAGTCTTTTTATTGTCACCTTCCTGGCTTTAAAAGTGAATGGGGCAAATCATCAAAAGACATATTGTAGGTGCAAGCTGTGCCTTGGACTCATATTCTAATGCTGTGCACAACTCAAAGAGTCTCTTCAGAGTCTCTTATTTCTCCGATTTCTTATCCCTGACCAAGTGACCTGGTAATAATGCAATAAACCATGTAAAGGATGATTTACTTGCCTTTGGGCTCTTAGAGATGATAATTTTCCTTCCACTGACTCCACAGTGCAATCTTCAGACAGAGCCCCAGGGAATGAATGGGACTGGATCTATCACATAGGGCTGTAAAGACAGTGTTTAGCAGGTTTTTCAGAGATCACAGTGATGGGGATTGTCTTAGTTACTTTTCTACTGCTGTGACAAAACATCACAACCAAGGAACCTATATACATATATATGTATATAATATATTAGAATATATATAATATTTAATTAGGCTTACAGTTTCAGAGAGTTAGAGTCCAGGGAGCAAGGACATTGCACCAGGAACAGTTGAGAGCTCACTGAAGTCAGAGAGAGAACATGGGGGACGATGTGTCTTTTGAAACCTCAAGCCTGTCCTCAGTGACATACCTTCTCCAACAAAGCTACACTTTCTAATCCTTCCCCAACTGTTCCACCAACCAGGCACCAAATGTTCAAATATATGAGCCCATGGGGACTATTTTTATTCAAACTACCATAAAGATAAATTATAGAGTTTGCCCATATGTAAACTACTAAAAACAACAACAACAACAAAAAATGAAAACACACTGAGATGATCCTGCACTCCCTGGGATGGTTAACATAGACAATAAAAAGTGCTGGCAATAATGTGGAAACATTGGAACCCTGGTACATTGCTGCTGAGAAGACAGAATGGTGTAGCCCTTGTGAAAAACAATCCTCAAGTTCCTCTAGGATGTAAACACCAGGATACCACACATCCCAGCAATTCCACCCGTCCATGACTGGAGGGCACAGAGAATGTGGATTCCACAACACTCTGCAAGGTTCACAGAAGCATCCTAGGGCCCATCAGTTGGTGAACGGGTCAATAAAATGTATATCCAGCACAGTGGAATAATAGTTGGCCACAGAAAAGAATGAAGTGGGATGAAGATGTGGATTAGGGGTTAAGGGCACTTTCTGCTTTTGCAGAGGATCCAGGTTTGGTTCTCAGAATGCACTTGGTGATTTACAACCACCCACAACTCCAGTGCCAGCTAATCTGACGCCCTGTTCTGGTGTCTGCAAGTGCCAGGTAGGCACACAGTGCACAAACACACACACCCATAAAATAAAGTGAAATACAATAAAACAATCACATACATAGGTGAACACTAAAATATGCTAGGTTGTGAAAGGACAGATACCACATGATTCTGTGCACAGGAAATCCACCAAAACAAACAGATTCATGTTGCCTAGGACTAGAAAGTTCTGGATAAATGAAAAGTGACTGGTAATGGTCATGGGATGTATTCTTCTAGGATCATAAAGACAATCTGGCACTAGCTTGTGGTGAAGTGGACAACATAATTATACTTTTAAAAATCATTGAACTGTACTTTAAAAGTATGAACTTACGGCTATGTGAGTTTTAGTTCAGGGAATTTATTTAAAATCAAAGATTTTAAATATTATTAAATATCATTTGATATAAAGGAATATTGACAGTTTTTGCTATGACAGTCCTGTTGTAGTATGTTCTTTAAATAGAGTTTATTGAGATGGTCCTAAATGTAAATTTTCTAATACTGGTGCTAAGTCCACATTGCCAAAGTGACACCTTATTGAAGGCTCCTGTCTTGCAGACATGGTAACCACGTTAGTTCCATGACCTAGGCAATTTCTTGGTGATGTCAGCCTCCGCTTACTTCCTGTGAAGTAGAGACCATTACAGGGATGACCAGCTCTTGGTGCTATTACAAACGCCAGCAGGCAACTGAGGAGCTGATCACTGCTGGTGGGACGCAGTGTGTCCCCTTCCTTACATAGACTCCAGCTTGCTTCCTCCACTCTAGGAACTCTGGAGCTGGGGTACATTCCAGTCAGTATTTCACTCAACCAGAAGTATGTTCCTTTCTCAATACTTCCTAAAGTGGACGGGACCTATGCTCAGCAGGTCTGAGACCTGTAATACCTCAGAAATTCAATGCTGCTACTCTCACTGTGGAGCGTGGGCAGCTGTAATTTTCCATCTCTGTTACCTATAACCCCTCTTATCACATTTGATCCTCAAAAACATGAATTTATTTATGTTATTCTCCCTTCTTTCATCTTTTTATTTTCTATTTAAAACCATTTTAGGGCTAGAGAGATGGCTCAAAGGTTAAGAGCACTGGTTGCTCTTCCAGAGGTCCTGAGTTCAGTTCTCACAACCATTTATAATGAAAACTGATGCCCTCTTCTGGTTTGCAGGTAGAACACTGTATACATAATAAATAAATAAATAAATAAATAAATAAATAAATAAATAAATAAATAAAT
>CABHPH010154193.1:1740-11927 GCA_902168325.1 Peromyscus nudipes
TGGTTTGTAGCTTCACATTGTTGATTATTTCCTTAACTGTTCAAAAGCCTTTTTGTTCATTCTGTGTCATTTTTATTTTTGTTGCCTGTGTTTTGGGGGTCACAGCTAGTCATTATTACACTAGCTATTTAATTGATGTTTTTCCCTAATATTTATCCTTTAGCTCACTTGGAGTGGGGCTTGTATGCATGTTGTATAACACAAAGTTGAATTCTCTTCTTCTGCATATTGATCTGTACTTTTCTTGGCATCATTTATGAGTGAAAGTAAAAAAATCAACCATAATGTGTGGATTTATTTATGAGTTACCTATTCTACAATATCTATTTTTGTTATTCCTGCCATGATATTTAGTTACTCTAGCTTTGGAATTTATTTTGAAGTCAGAGGGTGTAATGCCTCCAGGTTTGTACTTTTTGTTCAAGACTGATTTTGTTATTCAGGTTTTCTTTTTTTAACATACATGAATTTTATGGGTTTTTTTGTCTGCTACTGGAAAAGTGACATTGATATGTTCATAGGGATAGCACTGAGTCTGTGCATCATTTAGAGTCACGAGAAAGTGACAATATTGTTGTTCTTCAGTTCACAAGCACATCATAACTTCCCATATATTTTAAGTAATATTCTATTTCTGAAGAATTATTTTAAATTAAGATGGGGCCCGAAGATGGCACCCAGTCTCCTGGATCTGGACTTACAGGTGGTTCCAGTATATGCACTGTGACACAAACCTGGGTTCTCTGCAAGACAATTATCCACTTTTACCCATGGATACATCCCTCCAGACCATATCTTTGTTTTATTTTATTTCTTACATGACTGCTTCACAATTTTCAGTCTACAGTTACCATTTTGATAAAATGTGTTCCTAAATGTTTACTATTTTCAGTACTTACTGTAGGTTAGATATTGCTTTCTTTTTTTTGATAATTCGTTGCTAAAATATAGAAATATTACTGATTTTAAATGTAGGTTTAAATAAATAAACATTTATTAGTTTTAGCTGGTTTTGGGGTGGCCAGCAGTGACCAGTTAGCTTCTTCATGAATTTTAGATTTTTATTCGTCTGGGATATTGACCTATATTTTCCATTTTTTTTTTGTGCCCATCTATGTTTTCAGTATTAGGGTAATGCTGACCTTGCAGAATGAACTCTTACTTTTTTTTTTGGAAGCCTTTGAGAGGAACATGTATTATTTCTCATTTTACTGGTTGCTAGGATCCAGGACTTTTTGATGGAAGGTCTTTTGTTACTCATTCAATTCCTCATCATTATTGATTTATTCAGATTTTCCCTTTTTATGATTGTCAGATTGTGTTTGGTTTTAAAATTTACTCAGTTTTTCTGTATTGTCCAGTTCATCATTACACAGTCATCCTTAGTTGTCCAAATTTATCTTTTTTTTTGATTTTGTACTATCAGTTGTTATGTGTTCTCTTTCATTTGTAATTTTATGTGGACCTTTCTTTTTCTTAATCCAGCTAAAGGTTTATTGATTTTTGTTTCTGATTATATTAAAGAGTATTAGTTTTATGATTCATGAATTCTTTGGATACAGCATCTTTCTGTATAGCCCAGGTGACAGCAATAGCTTGAACTTGTGGAAATACTTCTTTCTCATCATATGGAGGGCTGGGATTACAGGTACGAACCACATACACATCAATGTTTATATTAATTATTATTTTCTTAGTCTCTATTTCATTTATTTCTGAACTGCCTTGTATTATTTCCTTCCTTTTGCTAGCTTTAGGGATTAATGTTTTCCTGTTTCTCTAAAGAATATGTTAAGTTGTTTGATTTGGAATATTTCTCCTTTATTTTGTGGGTGTTTGTAGTTTACCTTTTATAACTGCATTTCTCACAGCTCATAACTTTAGTAGATTTTATGTTGTGTTTTTATTTGTCTTAAGGTATTTTTAATTTATTATCTTCTTTATTGTTTGAGGTTTTGCTCTTTGGTTTCCATACCTTTGTGAAATTTTTGAAATTTTGGTTTGATTTAATGTGTCGTTTTTTAGCTCATTGTTTCCTTGTTGGTGTTCTGTCTGCATGATATTTCCATTCTGAAAGTAGAGTACTGCAGTTCTTGGACAGGATGAAGTGGTGGTTGGGTCAACAAGTCCAGCGCTTGGCTACTTGGTCTACAGGATTTGGCCTTGAACTTGTAATCATTGGTGCAGTTCTATTGATTGGGTCCCTGGGTGTAGATCTATATCGTAGATCCACAAGTGTGATCCTGGAGCCCACATTAAAAGGAGCTAGACCAAAGCCTGGATACAAAAGACTTACCTAGAAGTAGGGTAGGGGTACTTAAAAGACTAGTATTCATTTTCCTCTCTACTCCCAAATGGTATTTTCTTTTTTCTTTTTCCTGCACCACTGACAGTTGGTGGAGTGAGACCTCTTATGTCAAAATGCCCTATTGCCCTCTACACTAAGGAGATGACTTTCTCATCTAACTTCTTTAGGTTTGTAGGTTTTTTTTTCTTTTCCCTTTTTTTTATTAAGAAAAGCTTTCCATTCATTTTACACACTATTCAAAGATCTCCCTCTTCCCTCCTCCCACTTCCCCAGCCTCTCCCTCCCAACCCATACCCCACTCCCACCCACAAGAAGGCAAGGCCTCCATGGGAAGGCACATCCAGTAGAGGCAAGTCCAAGCCCTTCTCCCTGCCTCAAGGCTTCAGGAGGTGTCCCATCATAGGGAGTGGGCTCCAAAAAGACTGCTCATGCACCAGGGATAGATTCTGATCCTACCACTAGGGGCCCCCCAAAGCAGATCAAGCTACACAACTGTCTCACCATGCAAAGGGCCTAGTCCAGTCCCATGTAGGTTCCACAGCCATTAATCCAACTTTCTCGAGTTCCCTCCAGTTTGGTTTGGTTGTCCCTGCATGTTTCCCCCTCATGATCCTGATGCACTTACTCATAGAATCCCTCTTCTCTCTCCTTGACTGGACTCCTGGTAGGTTTTAAACAAGTGCTCAAGTGGGCCTGTTCCTGAATCTCAGAGTGGGGTTTAAATTCTTAGTCAAAGAAGACTGGTGCGGCACTGCTCCTGAAGGCTCTGCCTGCTGGATCTCCTGGTGCTGGGACTGACTGAAATCCTCAGCATTGCTAAGATCAGCCTGGCATTGGGATAAACCCAGAAGTCAAGTGCCCAGGAGACCTGGAGCCTAGGTACAGTAGGATCTGGTTGTGTCTGGGAGATCAGGGTGACAGCAATAGCCTGGAGCCTGGGTGTAGGTTTTCCTGGGACCTGGGGTTGAAGACAAAGTCTGGGGTACCTACTTTCTTCTCTACTCCTGGGAGGGAGCATAATTCTCTTTCAAAGCTGAGGCATCTGAGGTTGATGGAGAGTGACATGGACAATGTGAAATCTTTTTGGTGTGCCACTTTTCAGCTCCCCTCTACACTCAGGTGGTATAGTTTCTCATCTAGTTTCCTTAGCTCTTGTGAAGGTTTAAGATACTATGCTTTTTGGTTGAATGAACAGGCAAAGAGCTGATGTATAGTTATGTATTTGTACATAGCCCATTGATGAAATTAAAGATTTGAGAAGAGGATGAGTGATAGAAGTCCTAATGTGACACACTTATTTGTAACACAAATCTTAAAAGATCTTATGATAAAAAAAAGAAAAACCCAGAGCCAGATATTGCGGTGAAAGCTGAAAGATCAGAGAAGCAAAACAGCCAACCACTAGCTTACCTCTACGAAATCCTCAGCCTCAAGCGCGTGAGTTCCTGTTTCCTCACACCTTATATACCTTTTCTGTGTCCTGCCTTATTACTTCCCAGGATAAAAGGCATGTGTCACCACTGCCTGGTTCTGTTTCTCTCATGTAGCCCAGTGTGGCCTTGAACTCACAGAGATCCATAAGTGATAGGATTAAGGGTGTGTGCCCCCACTGCCTGACCTCTATGTCTAATTTAGTGGCTGGCTCTGTCCTCTGATCTCCAGGTAAGCTTTATTGGGGTACGCGATATATCACCACACTCATTAGCCCTTTCTATGTCTTGTTTCTTTCACAGTATTGCATCTGTTCCTGAATGCACAGTGATTAGAATTGTGTTCTGTCCTCCCTGGCAACTGCCACAGCACCTGCCCCTGTCCCTTGAATACCCCTTCCTTAATCATTCTTTTCTCTTGGTAACCATTTGCTATAGTCTTCTGGTATTACAGCTGCTTGGCTGGCCATTTCCCATCCATCTACTTTCTCAATGTTTTCCTGTTGCATGTGCTAGTGATCCTTCCCAATTCTGCCTTAGCTCCTGCAGGGTAAGCTCATCCTAGTCATTTGATTTAAAAACTTAACTATATGAAGATAGATCCAAAAAGCTTAACTCCATTTGAAACCGCCTTATCTTGAATTTCCAATCTATATGCCCTGCTGTGTTGCCCGTATAACCTGCAGTCACTATGCCTAGAGGGGGACATGTGTTCCTTCCCAACAACATTGCTAGCTCTCAACATTTCCCCTGGTTACTTCTCAGTAAACGGTACTTAAGTAACATTTACTAGATTCCTGAACTAATCGGCTGGGGATCATCTTTGCCTTTCTCCAATCAGTTTCCGTGGATGTCCCTGAATGACCTGCACTGTATATATCTTAATTGTTAGTGTTCTCCTGGAAAAATTTTCAGTGGCTTTCCATTACTGTTCACATAAATTATCACTTATCTCAGATCTTTAGGCAGCATTCATACATTCATTTAAAAAAAATCAGGGCTGGAATTCACAAAACTGTGTTGGACAAATTCCTTTTATGTGTAGATATGTGAGTCTTGAAGTTCTGAGTTGGTTTGGAACTCCATGGCATTAATTATTCCTTTTTGATGTCTGTTTAATCTTGTCAAAAACACATTCACCATGGCAAACCAGAGTGGTTGCCTGCAGAGTGATTTTTCCTGATGTGCTTTTGAAAGGAACCAGTCACTGTTGGAAACTCAGAGGCTCCTACCCTGGACCGATTGAATCAGAAACCTTGGGAAATGACCCAAGCTGATATCCTTTGTAAAAGTTCTGGTGACTCTAATGAGAAGCCAGAGTTTAAACTCACTGGTAGAGAACTGTTAGGCCCTGGAAGGATTCACAACCATAGGCACATAGGAACAAAAGCATGGAGGTAAAGGGGCAGAATGGAATCACATCAGATGAAGATTCTTTCAACCCTTACAGTGTTAGCTACCCCCAAAGTTTTGAGGGCGATTTCATCTTTAGGTGAGGTAATTGTGGGTGCAATTAGCTTTCCAAACCCCAGGCATGCAGTCTATCTGTGGTTCTTTAAGTTTGCTACTATTTCACCATGGGTTTTAGCACATCCTATACTTTTATTAAAAAAATAAAAACCCTCTATGACTTCATTGTGCTTCAGAATTGTTCAAATGTTAACTAAATGATGAAGGCTTCTGTAGTCTCTCCCCTTTCCTTATAATTATTTCATAAATCTAACCAGAATGTTCCCAAATCACTTTAAAAAAATCATGAGTTGCAATTTTCTTTAGTGTATTTGATTTTATTTGTTTGTTTATATAGGTCTCTCATTCTTGACATCAAAATCCTTTAAAGCCGATAGCACATAATAAATGTTTAAGATACTATGTTTTTAGGTTGGATGAACAGGCAAAGAGCTGATGTATACTTGGCTCTTTGGCACACATGCATTCATGTTTACCTTAGTTTCTAATATCCATCCATTCCTTTACTAAGCATGAGGTGACTGTGACTGTTGTGTTAGGTCTGTGATAATCTATTTATTCTTGGTTGCCTTTGCCCATTCCCCACCGAGCCTGGGACTTTTCATGGAGTAAGGTGGAGCCACATCATTTTTCTCATTAAGATTTCATCATTTTTACTGTTTTTCAGAGCTCTCGGATCCTCCTAAGTATATCTGTCGCAGGGTATGAGATGGCAGCGTGATATTAAGTCTTTCTCAGAACTTTTAGGAGTCCGCCATGGCTGTATTTCTATTAACTGAGATTAACATTATTCTTCAGAGAGTTTCTATTGCTTCAATCAGAAATTCTTTCTGATGGTTTGGCTTTGGACTAGAAAAGAACTTATTCTGTGATAGCCTTATCCCTCTGAACAACACTCCACCAACATGTTTCATGTCCATGGGGACACCAGTGTGTGAGGAACAAGGCTCCCAACTGTGCAGCATGGTGCCCTAGTTCCAAATACATAGTCTGTATGATGAGGTCCCCATCCAATCCTTACTGCCATTATTCAGATATACTCTCATAAGACATCTGATTTTCACCCATCTTATACCATTAAAGTCAGTGGCTTTAGCAGACCAGAAACCTGAATGTATGTGTTTTTCTATGTGGTCCTGTTGTTATTCACAGGTTTCTATTTTCCCTTCACACCCTCAAAATCCCAGGCAAAGATAAAAATGTCAAGATTTCTATTGTCATTGAGACATTGGCATTGTTGAAACGGTGCAATGCCTGTACAGTCAGAGTTAACTCTTTAAGTGACAGTCTCAGTTTTTGCTCGTTACTGTTCTATTTTTAGTTTGTTGATTGTGGCTTGCAACAGCTGAAGTTTTATTTTTTTATGTTAAAAGAGAAATGCTGTAATCATGCCACTGCAGAAATAATAAAAAGTACCCAACAGCATGCCTATTTTGTTGTTGTTTTACATTCTAACCTGTACTCGGACAAGCTTACTGTTAAATGTGGACTTTCAAAGAATTTCAGGAGTACTTACTGTGTATATTCTTGAAAGCAGCAGCCATTTATATTCATTACTCTGTCTGAAAATGTTTCAAGTCAAGGGAAGCGTTGAGCTCAAGTAAGCATGTGGGGGCTTGAATTACATTTACATACACGGGATAGCACTGGTAGGTTAAGTGGGCACTTAGCATTTTGGAAAATGGAGACACATTATTGTCAAATGTCTTGGCAGCAATTCAGACCCTGCAACATTGTGCACAACTGGTGTATAGGGTGAATAATTCTCTATTGGATCCACTGATTTTCTATGAATGATTTTATGTACTGCTTGAGCAACCTGCTCGTATATTCTGGGTGGAGAGAATGTAAAATTTGGTATCAGATGTGTGTGTGTGTGTGTGTGTGTGTGTGTGTGTGTGTGTGTTAAAACATCAGACTCTTTATTACTGACTTTTCTAAAGGAAATGATAATTTCAGTTGTGTAATATCTCAGGCTCTTGCAGTTTGAATTGCATATGGGGGTATTTGGTTAGATGATTCTGACTTAAAGAATAATAGAAGAAAAGTCATTTTCATGACTGTTGTTACACCTTATCTGCAGAATGGTGAGACTGGAATTTGAATTGTGAGCTGTCTTCTGCTCAAGGTCCTTACCTTCATGGGAAGAGATGGTACAACTACGTTTGTGAGTCTCATTCCAGAATTGATTTTTTCCATTTTATAGATATAATTAAAGAATTATTTTCAGAAAGTCTATTCTGATCGTGTTTTTCCCCTCTGCCAACTCCTCCCCACTTCCCTCCCCACCCAACTTTACATTCTTTCTCTTTCAAAAACATACCCACAAAAACACAAAAACTAAAATCAAGCAAGAAGTCCAATAAGACAAAAGAATGCCAAAACAAAATGAAACACAAAGTACAAAAAAAATACCATAGTGGGTTTTGTTTTGGTGTGTGTGTGTGTGTGTGTGTGTGTGTGTGTGTGTGTGTGTGTATACCAACTATTCCTGGGCTTGGGGCCTGTGCAAAAGTATGGTTGATATACCCAGTGAGACTCCATTAGAGAAAACTGCTTTTCCCTTGGCCAGTGAGTATCGATTACAATTGCAAGCATCTTGTTGGTTAGTGGTGGAACCTGGTGTCTACTTTCCCTCTTAGTGCTGGGACCCTTCTGACTTGAATTTTTGTAGGTCTTGTGTGTATGGCCATAGTCCTTGTGAGTTCATATGAGCATCAGTTCTTGTGTGGGGGATATATTTTCATTGTAGTTATCTGCCACTTCTGGCTCTTATGATCTTTCCACCTCTTCTTCCACATAGACCCCCCTAGCCTTGAGGTGGGATTTTGATGAAGACATCCTATTTAGGACTGAGTGCTCCAAAGTCTCTCACCCTCGTTTCACTGACCAGTTGTGGGTCTCTGTGTTAATTCCCGTCTCTTGCAAGAAGTTGCTGCTCTGATGAGGGTTGAATGAGGCACTGATCTATATGGGTCTATCAATATGTGATTAAGAGTCATTTTATCACTATGTTTCTTTTGTAGAATAATAGTGTTATGTTAACCCCTAGGTCCATAACCTATCTAATTCTGGCATTCTTGACTAGTTTGGTAGTGTCAGCTATGGGTTCCATCTCATGGAATGGGTCTTAAATTAAAAAAAAAGTGGTGGGTAACTTCCATAGTATTTGTGCCACTATTGTGCCAGGACATCTTGCAGGCAGGTCACTGTTGTAGGTCACGGGGTTTGTAGCTCGGTGACGCTGATGATTATCTTTCTCCTCCAGTAGCATTCAGAGTACCTTCCAACATCATCAAGGCTAATCAGTAGGGATGAACCTCCTAACTAGGCGCCAGATTGACTCCTCCTTGTTCAATGACATAAGTAACTGTTGTCTTCAGCAAAAGAGACTTAGCATCAGGATGTGGAGAGCAGTAAATAATCTTGACAATTAATTGCCTGTGAAATTTGGTTCCATGAAACCTCTTTGGCCAACAACTCAACAAGATGTAACCCATTCTCGGCATTAGAGGTTTTATTTGGTAGCATAAGATGTCTAGTTGGGGCATTGTTGCCCATATTATATGGCAACTTCATTTAGATTCCTTTCATATATGTATTTATTTTAAGAAGCTTCTATGATAGTAAGTTTCCATATGACCCCTAAAATGGCTCTTAGTGTTAGTTGACCACCCCAGTTCCCTCCTTTACCCTTTTTTCTGACCCTTCCCATTTAATCCTTCTATTCTAATTTTCCTTTTATTTCTCTATAACACTATCTTCTATTTCCTGTTCCTTGGGAGAGCCCCTCCCTGGTTGGTCCTTTACTAGGTATCTAACTTCTATGGTTTTTCATATTGTAGCACATGTATCAAAAACTTAAAAGCTGGCATCTGGACACAGGCATTAGTTCATAGGCACAGCGGGGTCTAGAGACATCAACATACTGGTTTCCAGAAGCTGAGTTTAGCATAAAACCTATGTGACCACCTGGAGACACTTGCAGAAATTGCACCTAGACCAGGAACTGAAGCTGATTGGAGAGTATATGGGTTCTGGAACAAAAGTGAGCTATGGAGGGTCAGATTTACCCTGGCCAAGATCTGTAAGACAACCTGAGAGCCACTGATGCTGGAAGAAAGGACCCAGTGTCTTCTTGAAGGCAGTGTGCTCTGCTGAGGTGACTTGTTCATATTTGGGTGCTGGATGAAGGCAAGATGAAGCCAGATTATATCCTAGGCCTGAAGATTAAAGATTTCTTGGAGAGGTTGGTCCCGACCCAGGTCTTTAAGCTAGGTCTGCCCAAATTGAATCTCCATGCCTGTGTGTGCTCATCTACAAGTATCACATCAGGGTCCACAAGCAGGTGGTGAACATCCATCCCTCATTGTCTATCTGGACTCCCAGAAGCACACTGACTTCTCCAACTCTGTTCTTCTTATGGTGGTACTTGCCCAGGCCATGTGAAGAAGAAGAATGTCAAGAAGGGCCAGGGTGGTGTTGGAGACAGGGATAATGAGGAAGAGGATTAAACTAACACTTCCCTGAACTGGAGAATTGTTTAATTTTCCAGTTGACTAATAAATCAGAATTAACACAAGCATACACACATACAAGCTAACATCCACAAAGAAGGGAAATATGCAACATTTGTCATTTTTAGTTACTTCACTGAGGATGGCTTTTTCTAGCTGCATCCATTTACCTGCAAAATTCATAATTTCATTTTTCTTAATGGCTGAATAATAATATTTCATTGTGTGTATGTATCACATTTTCATTATCCACTCATCGGTTGTTGGACATGTAGGTTGTTTCCAAATCATGAGTAGGGCAACAATAAGCATGGATGAACATGTATCTCTGTAGTAAGATGTCGAATCCTTGAGGTATATGCCCAGGAGTGGTATATCTGGGTCTTGAGGTAGATCTATTCCCAGCTTCCTGAGAAACTGCCACACAGATTTCCATAGTGGCTTTTCCCATTTGTACTTTCA
>CABHPH010154194.1:9281-23314 GCA_902168325.1 Peromyscus nudipes
AGTGATATTTTATTTGTGCTGAAATGTGATTTTATTTGTATGTTAATAAATAAAGTTGCCTGGGGGTCAGAGCTAATAGTAAGCCATTTAGCAGAAGTCTGGCAGTGGTAGCACACGCCCGATCACATGACAGGCAGACCTCTGTGTGTTCAAGGACACAGCCAGCATGGACACACACACCTTTAATCTCAATACCAACCATAGAGACCTGGAGGTCTGTATAGACAGGCAGTGATGAGGAGGTCATGTGGTTTGGTTTACAACCAATGAAAAGGCAGAAGAGAAAGTCAATAAAAAGACAGACACACAGGAAGTAGGTCTCTTTCTGAGGGGAAGGACTGCAGTGGCAGGAAGGGGTGAGAAGGCGGTCTTGGTCTCAGCTCTTAGCTACTGCTCTCTGACCTCTGGGGCTTTTAACTCTGCATTTGGTTCTGTGTTTCTTATTTAATAAAACCATTCAGAATTACATCTACACCGATGTCTCTCACCTCTCCAAGTCCAGAGTCTCTGTATTTACTTAGAATGACTGGTGCTACTCTAACTTGAGCATCCAAGGCAAAGCATAGGGAAGCACAATTCTTACTTCCTGATTATAAGGAAATTAGAGGCTATCTGATTGAACACAGTCCTCACCTTTTAATAATTATGTTAACCTTTTCACTCACTGTTCATATCCTCTCTCTGTCTCCAAGGAAAGAAAATTGCTGGTTTCCTGACACTGATCTGCCTACTAGTCCAGAAAGGTAATTAATTATTCCAAGCCACCACTCCCTAGGCATTTGTCTCAGACACCAGAAAATCTAAAATCTAATCTCAGGCCACTGGATATGGGCTGTGCTTCACAGAGGACAAGTGGGGACTGTTCAGAAGAAGTCGGGAAATGGGGAGGAGTTTGCACACTTTATAAAGGGGTAAAGAAGACATAAAAGTTTCTTGGCACTTAAAAGAAAGCATCTAGGTGGGGACAAATACATTTTGATCAGCTTTTCCAAAAGACCTATCACTCTCTGTCTACCCTATGAGTTTCTGCATTGCATGACCTAGCTGATAAATACACCAAATTTTCATGGCTCCTCCCTCTCTACTGTGGGGACAGAATGAGGCTCAATGCTTCTGAACAACTCAGGAGGCACAATGTATCTCAAGGCTGGACAACAATATTAAAAGCAAATGGAGGTCTCTTGCTGCAGCAACTCTGGTGGGGCGGAACTAGCACCTGGAGCACTTTGCACTGGTTGTTAAGAAAGTGGCAGACAAGCAGGCCATGGGGGAAATGACCAGCTTCTGTTAGGCCAAGCTGAAAAACCAGGACTCAGAACACCTTGTTGACTAGAGACCATTGAATGGGAAGAGCAGAGTGAAGTTTCCTAAGAGCCTAAACTGAAGGATTTGTCCATCTTCCCTGCCAAGTCTGAGAACCCCTTGTGATGTGGAGAAAGAGCCCCCTGCAAAAGGGATGGCAGTCAAAAGCTGCACTGTGAACCCAGGCACTCCACGCCCATGTCACCAGCCCTCGGATCTCTCTGAAGGCAGAACCCCTACTGATCAGACTGCCAAATTTCCCTGGTTTGCTCTAAAATATTATAGAAGATTATTTGTATGACTGATGAAAATAAAACACACCTCATGGCAAGAAAAAAAAAAACAGAAAACACGCAGCTAATTCTTCCACATATCAGTAGGTTGTCCAGCTTGCAATGACTCTCCACCCACTTTTCAGATTTGTAACACCAACTGCAGTAAGCACCAGGCAGGCAAAAACAGATCTAGAGATTGGCATTTGCTGTTGCTGTTAGTCTAACCCAACAAAGAAATAAAAAATCAAGTAAGAAATAAAGAGTTAGGGGTTAATAGTCTTGTTAAATGTTAGAACGATTCTCCTTTTAGTTTTAAATGGATTCCATGCTGGGATTTTTCTAAAGAGCCTGACTTTCTAATGTGTTGACTTTTTTTCTAAAAAATCTAAAAGAACAAAAATTTTCTGAAACTCCCCCTATGTGCACGTGGAATTTTAATTGTGGTATCAATAGCAAACATCTGAGGAAACTACTTTATACATTGAGACCCCATTTGACTTCAGAAGTGTTAAAAAAATTTTTTTGAATTATTCAGGTCTTTCATCTTTACCAAGGGAAATGTTTTCCTCCAAATTCTAAGTAAGATAAAAACATTCCCACCATTTGAGGCTGAAAACAAGAGGCACCCTCTGTATGTCTCTACTTCCTAATGTGTGAGTAAATCCTAATGATTCTTCTGTCATGTCATCACGCTACCCCTAGTAAACCATGGGAAATTCCATTGGCATTCACTTTCTGTAGCACAAATTCTAATTGGTCTTAATCATAAAAACTAGGAGTCAAATATAGCGGTAAATGCTGAAAGATCAGAAAGACAAAAGAGCAAGCCACAGCCACTAGCTCTTACTTTGCCAACTTCTCAGCCTGAAAGGGAGCCCTGAGCTCCTGTTTCCTCCCGCGTTATATTCCTCTCTCTGCCCAGCCATATCACTTCCTGTCTCCACCTCCCTAGTGCTGAGATTAAAGGCATGAGATCCCAAGTGCTGGAATCAAAGGTGTGTGCCATCACTGCCTGGCTCTGTTTCTCTTTTAGAATAGATCCATCTTGTATAGCCCAGGGTGGCCTTCAACTCCTGATCTTTCTGCTTCCTCCTCCCAAGTGCTGGAATTAAAGAGGTATACCACCACTGCCTGGCCTCTATGGTAACCTAGTGGCTAGCTCTGCCCTCTGATCTTCAGGCAAGCTTTATTTGTTAAAATACAAACAAAATATCACCACAACTTTCCCGTAAACTTTTTGTCACTGGCTTATCACTTTAACTCACTTTCTTCATGGTATCCAGACCAAGATGTTACATGGTTCTCACTAGGCATGCCCATAAGTGGGGGCTATAGTTTTGATTATAAATGTCTGCCAAAAGTTCATGTGGCAGAGGATTGAATGTTGCATAAGGAGGTACTATTGGGATGTGATGGCATCTCTGAAAGGAAGGACCCAGTGGTATAGCTGAAGGTTTTCCTGTGCTTGCCCAGCACCAAGGACCCCACAGCTGCTTATAAAATAATCACTCAAAAACTTATATTAATTAAAACTGTATGGCCCAATGACTCAGGCTTCTTGCTAGCTAGATCTTACATCTTAAATTAACCCATTTCTATAAATCTATACCTTGCCATGTGGCTTGTGGATTATTGGTATCTTAACGTCTTGCTTCTCGTTGCTGCGGCAGCTGGTGACTCCTGACCCAGCCTTCCACTTCCCAGAATTCTCCTCTCTGCTTGTCCCACCTAAACTTCCTGCCTGACTAGTGGCCAATCGGCACTTTATTTATTAACCAATCAGAACACCACATTTACAGCATACAGAGTGATATCCACAGCACTTCCCTTTTTCTTTTTTTTTCAAAAAGGAAGGTTTTAACTTTCACATAGTAAAACTACATATAACAAAACAATTATCAAGCAAGAATTATAGTTACAATATCTAGTCTATTTATAATATCTACTCTATTTGTATTTGGCAAAATTAAAGAAGATATCCTATTTATCTTATATTTGTGAGTCTAAGGTTTCATATCTAACTTATCTTTTATTATAACTAAGGAAATTATAACTATCTAGTCTTCAACTACATCAAAGACCTCAGAAGGATATAAAATTACCTAAGTAAACAGGAAGTGCATTATAAGCAACTTTCAAAAATCTAGAATGACAGAGATAGCTGGCTGCCTGGACAGTCATCCAAAGTTCCTCTGTAAAGTTGGGACATCTGTCTTCAGCCCATAGGCCTAGAGCCTCTCAGTCACTTCTCTCTGAGTCCAGTAGAATGTCTGGCAGTTTCCTCTGCAAAGCAGGAACCTGAAGGACCATTTCACCAAGCAAAGTTCTGTGGTCACCTTCCTATGGGTCCTGCATGTCCATTCGATACAACATCCAGGCAAGAACAGTTTCTTGCCCAAATGGCTATTTTTGCCTAGAAGAAGATAAACTCCATATAGAGTGTCTTCGGTGCCCAACATCCTCTCTGAAGTAATTTGGTGCTGCCAGGAGCAGACATGTCTCACTGTCCAGAAAGTCTAAATTTGTAAAACATTTTAAATGCCATATTTTGTAGGTCTTTGAAGTGTTTGAAGATTGCCTACCTAATTGAATTATATCTATGTATACCTAGAAAACTTAACATGACTATAAGTTTGACTATCATAGAAGACTAATTATTAATCTGTATTTTTAATTATCCATTACAATCTTAATGTTACATAAACATAATATGTCAAATGAGAATATTGATATATTTATATCAATATACAAAATATATATACAGTATAATAAAATTACGTTTAAACTTATATCAATAAACTAAAATCCATAGCAATGTAAAACATTTTTAAACAAGTTGTTGCTCTTTAAAAGTAGGTTCATGAATCTACTCTTTCATCCTATCATATCTATACTATCCCCTTTCCTTTTTCAGAAAGAGATGACATTTATAATCAACCTGCTTTAAATAAAAATATTGGTTTTTCTCTGTCCCACACCAGAGTGCTCTTCTGATATGGGACAGAAGAATCTCTCAACCTTTTATTAGCAATATGCTTGTGTTTAGAGAAGGAGTGAGCCAATTCCATCTCCAAAGCCAGCTTGGTATATTTGGGAATTTGGGTGTAGCTTCTCATACTACTTCCTGTTGGATGAGGGTGCTGTACTCTTATGCAGACACAAAGAAAATTTTAGGATTATGGAGTAGTCCGTGAGACTGTATTGTCTGAGCCAGTTGCCTTGAAACTGTTCTGGATGTGGGATCATCTGGGCCATGGTGTCATCAGAGAACTTTCTAGGGGTCTTGGCTGGTCAAACCTGAGGTATCTTAATCTGAAACAAATCCATGGCCTCTTGCTTTCTGTGGGAACAAAAGTAGAGCCTCCTTTCCAAAGCAACATATCCTTAGATCCAAATTTTGAAGTCAAGGTACCTTTAAAATATAAATATCGGTTTAACTGAGCAGTCTTTACAATCAAATGTGTTTCTGCAGTTAAAAATATCAAAAACAACACAATCCAGATGCTCTGTGTAATATCCATCTTTATGTGGCTTATTTTTGTATTACTTTTACTTTCTCTTTAAAGACTTCATTTTTTAAAACTGTTTTTTATATAAATGCATAATTATTTTTTTCTCTTCCAAGCCTATGTATGTTTTTACATACATTGTAAACTGTTTAGAGGTTTATCCCATCTAAGTGTGTCTTATTGTAAATCTATTGCTTTAAACTGCAGCATTTTTTACCCACCTGGATTTCCCAACATGGCAGTGGTATGTTTACTGCCAGCTCTGGATGTGAAAGCCATGTGTACCATCAACTCTCAGAAGCAATGGGTCTATGCTTTTATCAAAGCAGCATGTAGCTCAGAAACTTTTTTTTTCTGTACTAGCAAAGGCTAAATCTACCACACCACGTAATGTGTGGCTTGCAGACACCTCATTCCTGTCATGCTGCAGGTCAAGTCTGCATGCCACAAACCTGCCATAGAGTAATTCAAGCCTGCATGTCTGCATGAGACATGAAGCAGGAACCTGGTTTTGGCTGCATTTATAATTGGTTATTAAGTATTCCCAGGTTTAAGGTGGAAACTCGAGCCGTTGGGCACCATTTGTAACTGAAGGTTATCCTGTGCTCACCTGGCATCAAGGACCCCACAGCCACTTAGAAAATAATCACTCAGAAACTTACATTAATTAAAACAGTATGGCCCAATGGCTCAAGCTTCTTGCTAGCTAGATCTTACATCTTAAATTAACCCATTTCTATAAATCTATACCTTGCCACATGGCTCATGGAGTACTGGTATCTTTACATCTTGCTTCTCATTGTGGCAGCGGCTGGCAACTCCTGACCCAGCCTTCCTGTTCCCAGCATTCTCCTCTCTGCTTGTCCTGCCTATATTTCCTGCCTGGCTACTGGCCAATCATCACTTTATTTATTAACCAATCAGAGCATGTGCAGAGCAATATCCACAGCACAGTGGGCTATAAACTAATAGGAATATCCTCTTGAAGAGGCCAATGGACCTCAGGCCCCTTTCTGTCCCTCTTTTGGGCCCCTTATCATGAGGTAAGCAGTTTTACCAACACAATGTCCTGCTCTGTCACAGACCCATAGGCAATGGGGAGCAACCAATCCTTCCCTCTAAAACTACATGCTAAAATAAGCCCAATGTCTTACAAATGGTTTACCTTTGTTATTTACCATTGCAGAACAAAGCTGAATAATTTATGCAGAGAGACCTTTACCAAGTGTATACAAAGAATTATTTCACCATGAGCTTTGTAAATGTTTCCTATACGCCTGTGTATGATTATAGGAAACGATAGGAAAGAGGAGACAGCAAAATGCATATAAGTATTTTCTATGTACAATTATTAGGACAGGATAAACATGTCTTTGGTGTGTACATTTATATATTTTCATATATGTAAAATAACCAGATGCCTTTTTAAAATAAAATATATCTAGCTTTCCAGTTGTAACCAAGAAAATGAAGGACAAAGGAGATTAATTTGCCATCTGTCACTCCACAAGAGACACTTGAATTTCCAGCTACCTATCTTGCAGGACATTTTGTCTCATTTAGCCTATGGATGAGAGGTTCATCTCCTCCTGTTTGCTTCAGGTGACTGAGCTTGTGGTTGTGTTATCTATTGGTGATACAAGGGTTACAACACATGTGAAGCCAACACAAAGATGGGTAAATAACTTTCTAAGAAATAGCTGGCAAAAGTCTAGTTTCCTGTTTTGCCATTGAGGACTCTCTTCCCCCCAGTTGGGAGCTACCTTGAAGTTTTGTGAATCCCATGAAAATCAATCACAACACCTGTAATGCTTTGCGGAGTAAGAGAGGCAGAAAAGGATGTCAATCTGAAATCTATGAACCCCCTGGCTCTGTTACAACCTTGGGCTGCACTTCAGAGAAAAATAAACGGTGCAGCCTAGAGAATCCATCAAAAGATAAATTTGTCTTGATTGAGGATAACACCACTGACTAGCATCACCATGTTTTGGTTGGCTTCTGGCTTCAATTATTAAAACAGTTCTATTTTTCTTTTACTTATGATGGCATCCAAGGTGTTAGGATGTGTATTCTGTAAAGGCCTTACCATAGATAATTTAAACTAGACAACAAAAGTTGATGCTTCTGAATGTGAGCCCTTACCATAATTGAATGTAGCTTTCCAATCCCAAGGGAAAAAAGAAGTTTCAAAAACCACAAATAAATGGTGTGACTGGGATGTTGGCTGCTTCAGTTGCCAATATAATGCAAGGTAAATGTTATTAAACAGAGAAGATCTAATTCACTCTGAGAATGTGAGAAAGCTCTCTATTAAGAATTCATTGTTAAGTGAAAAAGGAAGAAATCTGCCAAGACAAAAATTATATAATCGCCTAATGTAGTCACTGCATTCTATATTTCCAGTAAGTAATTCCGGGATAGGAAAGAGGAGGGTGTCTTGGAGCTAGAAGCCTGAATCAATTGGGCCCCTGAATTGAATACAATAAAGGAAATAATTTGTCTTTTGTCAATAAATTTAATGGGCTGTGACTTCAAATTCCCAGTGGGAAATAACTCTCTTTTATTGTTTATCCACAGTGTAAAGATCCCCTTGCACGACTTTATACAATGTGTCATTCAAGCAGATAAAAAACACACTCTTCTGAGTACTACCTGTGTGTTGCACTGTAAAGAATAGCTTTTGGCAAAAGAAAACTATACAAATATGTTTTGTGTTTTTGGCTGAAGCATAGACTGTATAAACACATTATCAACTAAACATGAAATGTCCCAATGCAAATGGAAACACAGGAATATGTCCCATAAGAAATTCTACTGGCCCATACAAAACTAGTGAGATGTTTGCACTTCTCTAAATAGACCAAGTGATTTTAAAATTCAAATAAGGCATAGAAACCTAACATAATTTTGGAAAGGGTACCCTTGTTTAATAGTCTAAAATGTAAAGGACTATTGGACCCATCTGAGATAGAGAATATCCCAGTATAACCAATGCTCAGTTTAAAGTGGAGAATCTATACAATCACATTGAGAATCTTTGGGTGCTTTTGAACAACGGAGAAATGTTCTATGTTAACATACAAGTCACCCCTTTCAACTATCTGAAATTATTCTGAAACATAGTTTATAAACTCATGCCTACAAAAATCCAGTGTAAGCTATTTTATTCTTCCAGCAGCATATCTGCTTTAGAAGAGGCAGTCTGCAATAATGAGAGGCCATATAACAATCTCAACTGTCAAAAAAAGACCACATCCTCCTCCCTCACCATGGGACAGATCACTTTGGCAGGACAGAAGGGGAGAAACAGGGAAACTAGAAAGCTTTGTTTAACTCATAATAAAATACACTTTAAGTGATAATTTGCCACAGTTAATTTAAAAAATAACTGCACTGGATATATTCCAATGTCTTAAAATTAACCATGAACAGGTATACAGGAAATCCAGCATCACAAATATTCAGCCAACAACAATACATGAGTCATCATTCATTTACGTACTTAGCAAATATGTACTGAATGTTTCCATATATTTAACATTTGCAGAGTAATGGAGAACATAAAGGCCTGTTCTAACAGAACTTGCATTTGCTCATTTTTCTCATGCTAGATAAACAAGAGTTAGTGCTGAGTTAGTATGAGACTTGATAAAATATTTCTTAAAAACTTCATTTGTAAAAGTAGTTGATATTTGTTTGCTGAATATTTCACCATCCCCAAACTTTACCTATGGATACCATGGAAATTTGGAAGAAGCTATTTATAACTAATGTTTTTCCTCCCCTGACCCAGAAGTCAGCTACCTATTATAACTATTGGAGCCATCAGGTAGCCAGAAAACTCAGAACAGATGTAACAGTAAAATCTCTTTATTGGCTAAAAATCGTTATCTTTTATGCAAATAGATATCTTTCTACCAAATCACAATGAAATGTCTCAACATTAGCTTGCTAATCTTCCTTTAGAAAAAAAAAAATGAGGACTGAAAAGAGATAAACTCATACAGAGAGGAGGGCAGAATATAAACAAGAAAGAAATATGGTGTGGTAATGCACAGTTGTCATCCCAGAAATCAGGAGATGGAGGCAGGAGGATCAGGAGTTCCAGGTTACACTTGGATACATAAATGAGTTCAGGGCCAGCCTGGGCTACATAATATCCCATTCCAAAACAAAACAAAGACACACACACACACACACACACACACACACACACACACACACACACGGGGTGGGTGGCAGGCAGACAGACAGACAGACAGGCAGGCAGAGGGAGAACGAATGGACAGAGACAGAGAGAAGAGTTACAATGAAGATGAGGTAGCTAGGTAGAAAAGGAGAAAGGACAGTTAAGACTATCAGGTCTGCTCCTTTCTTTCCACAAACTACCTTATGTGAATTTTTAAAAAGCATCTCCTCTCACTGGACAAATTAAAACATCCCCAAATCAAACAGCTGGACTTATGAAAGGCACTCTTTTATGAGGGGTTTCTACATAGCCAGACACCTAGAGGAAGTACCTACCACACTTGAGCATCTCTTTTGACAAGGCAACTTAGTGGTGTTCACAAACTGACAGTAGGGTGGCTATAACCCTGCCAGCAATCCCTCTCTGGGGGAAAGTAGTATTATTGAACTGAGAGTAAACTTTAATTTTCATATCTTGAGTAAAAGAAGTTGTTGAAGAAATTAAAGCATTGCATAAGACCTGAAATTCAAGCATCATGGTCCTATTGGACTGATGTTACGAGGTTTCCATCCTGTTCTGCCAAATCCAAGATGTAACAGATGGTAAGATACACAGCAACCCTACATAGCACTAAGAAAGAACAAAGATGTTGCCTGTCACAGTGTCACATGGTACAGTGCATAAGATTCATTCCAAAATCATAATTGTTAAAGTCAAACTGTGTTGCCTAACACTAACAAACCATGGGTTTGAAAACAAAGGAAAAACTCCAAGGCTGTCAGTAAAAATAAATCATTATCTCTAGAATAGCAAAGGACCCAAAAATGTAGAGAGCATGATTCTGGTCCTTAACAAATTTTAAACAATTAATCAAGATCCTCTAACCAGGAACTAAGGAGATAATCAAAATTAAATCATAACTTAACAGCTGGGATTTCTTAGGAGAAACATTTTAGTTTTCATTTGGCTCTTGATTTGTTTGTTTTATTTTTTTGTTTGTTTGATTGGTTGGTTGGTTGGTTGGTTGGTTAATTGGCTTGCTGGCTGGTTGCTCTTTTGAGACAGTGTCTCATACAGTCCCAGTCACTCTTGAACTTGCTATAGGGCAAAGGAAGACCCTGAACTCCTAATTTGCCTGCCTCTCCGTCCTACGTGTTAGCATTCAAAACATGCACCACCATAGCTGGTTTTCTTTAGACCAGTTTTTATTAGAATAACTTTTTGTTGCCTCCAAATGTCTGAAAAATACTTTTCGAAGAAGTCAGGGAAAGTTTCACTTTTCAAATTTAACTGTTTAAACCACAAAAAAGAAAACAAGATGCTTAATAAAGAAGGTGAAAAGGAATAATCAGAATCCTTTTATAACAGCAGTGATGACATCAGAAGTAACAAGTGTGTCCTGAACACATCATAGGCTTATATGCCAAGCACTTACACTGTGACTCTCTGTATATACTCTCATTTGTATAACTTTAGGCTAAGGTAGAAGAAATAGCACCCCAAATGGAAGCTCTATGAAGCCTTCACTAGCACTTTTATTTCAGACCTTCAAGGTGCCATTCTGCCTTGGGACCTTCGTATGGGCTGGCTCCTTTGGCTAGAATATTTTCCTAGGCTCTACTAGAAGACTTAAAACTAAGACTTGCCTCAAAGTCCTATTTCCACACTACCTAAAGTCTCTTTTTTAATTCTGTTGTAGACATCCTATTTCTTCCTTTATATCATCTTGGCCAACCTAAATATATGGTTTAGTTGTACATCTGCCTAAAATAATATTATTCTTATTCACATGTATAGCACACAAACAATAACCCACAGGACTTGATTATGCTATCTGCTTTTAAAAAGTCTTAGAACATAAAACGAGCAATTTTGCATTTAATACCCAAAATATCAGTGGCATAAACAGGTTTTCAGGTTTGCAACTTGATGAAGACCTGCAAATAAGCAGAGGTGTTGATATTTTGTCTATTAGGAAAGAGTGCAAATTCAGAAAGTCTACCAATGATGTCCTATAAATTAAACTTACTAAAATTGCCACTATTTATTTTTAAAAATAGATTGCTTGGGTTTAACTAACAGAATCCTCCCCATCCTTTCTTTAACAGACATAATAGTCTAGTTGAAATTTCAGAAGCTAATCTAGGAACATGACAGACCTGCATACAAACAGCATATCCTGTCTGGACCAGGACACTATTCCACATAGAGCCCTGCCATATTAGGAAGGAGAGTACAATGTGGTCTGCAAACTTAGCCCATGGAGTATAGGACCATAAAGAGCCTCATGAGTCTCCTCAGAGGCCTCCATTGGCTTTCTTACAAGACTTCCATATTGGTAAGATGTCACTAAGGTACAAAGCAGAAACTCTAGCCGTTCTAGCAGCACACGGCCACCAGTACAAACACTTGGGTTAAGGAGCCCATTTTCCCGTTGCCTATTTCCTGCATTAGTAATAAGCTCTATCCTGGACTTACATAAATATCTCCATAGGATTCTCAGTGTCCACACCAAACGAAGGCTGTTCTCCTGAACTGATGTGATAGGTCTGAGACCACCAAAGCTCTTCTTCAAAGAGATGGCACAGACATTTGCAGCTTACAGGCCATGTGTTCTCTATCATAGTCCTGTTTAAGTCTGACATTCTAATGTGAAAACAACCACAGAGAATATGCAAATGAATGCTGTATTTCAATAAATCTTTATTTAAAAAACTTGCTTTGGCCTAGAGGGCTGCTGTTTGCTGCTTCTCAGATGTAGACAATAGTTGATTCACAATTGTTAAAAAGTTTTATCTCATTCTAGTTAAATTTTCATCTTGGTTAATTTACTCTCTGGAAATGCCCAATGAAAGTATAGATAAAATTGGACTAGGTAGACACAGATAAGAGATTCACATTTGCATGAAAAAAGGTAAGCATTTTTTCTCTATGGCTTGCTCTCCCTGTCAAATAAGACAATGTACAAAATGTCTTCTGAAAAAAATTAACTCAGAATTTTCTCCTTTGTTTTAAATGGAATATAAAATGTTCACAGCTGAATTTCTTTCCTTACTAACTACACTGAAGCACTAAGAAATAAAGTGAATTACTATTAATTCAGCCAAGTCAAACTATTAATTCAGTAAAGATATATTAAGAGTCTAAGTCTTCTGATTTACTGTTCTGTAAAAATTCCATTTTATGGATAATTAAGGAAACTAAGAGGTCATTTTTAATTATGTGTCACTTCTAGAAGATTTTCTTCTCTGGAATAATTTTAACAGGTTGAGGGAAATAGTCTAAGGATGATTCTGTTATCTACAGGAACCATAACCTCTTTGTCTTTCTGATTACTAAGTGTTGGTATTAGCTGCTTAGAGAGGCTTTCCATTGACAAAGTGATGACCTGTCTTATTTTCAAATACTTTTTCTAGCATTTCTAAAAGATTACCATTCTGTCCTTTAGAGACAATTCTTGTGCCTGCCTTTTCAAACCAATGTAAGACAACTTTGAAAGATGAAAAAAATCCACCCATCCAATATTATAGTAAGCCACAACCACCAGAGAGTCCCTGAAATCTAGGAACACACCCAATCAGTGAACCTAAGGGCCACAGAGTGGCAGTGAAGCAGATGAATGGACCTCAGAGAAGCCAGCATTGTGCTCAGTGCTTTATAAACATACTTGCTGTATTACTAAGGACAGTAAGACTAAACTGAAAGTCTCAGGATGTCTTAAGTAAGTAACAGCATTGGGAAGTATAAATTATCATATTTTCCAGAAACTATTTTATAAAAATATTTTCTTTGCTATCTAAAAGCTGAGATGATTAAATTAGTTAGTAATTGTGAGTCTTAAACTTCTAGAGTAAATGGGATTTCCCTAACATATATATCTATAACTTAGACCATTGGATGTCTCTTCCAATTACAGACATTAGTATGACCAAGGTGTGGTGGTATATTACCTTGTCATCCCAGAATTTTAGAGGCTGAAGCAAGTTGGAGGTCAGTCTGGGTGACATAAGATCTCCAGGGGAGAATGAGTGACATAATATAACTAAGCAAAAGAAGCCACATCTATATACATGGTGGTTAGATTCTCAGGCTGTCTATCCTACAATCACCATGATATAATGAAAGTGAATGAAGATTTATAGTTATAGCTTTAGATAATTGAGTACTGAAAATAATTTGGCAGGGAGGGTAATGCAGAGGAGGAGTTGGGGAAAGAACAATAAACACTAAGGATGTTTGAAAAGGTCATATTGAAACCTACTATTATATAAACCTGAAAATATGAGTTTAATTGGATTACTTTAAGTGGGGAAAATATTCCTCAAAGAGGCCATAGGTTGCCAAATGAAAAAACCCAGTGCCAGGTCTGGGAAACCACCCCTCAAGAATTTGGTCAAGGATGTCCCAGAGACCACCACAACAAGACAGACTATTGCCATTGTTCTTGGTTGTCCACCAAAATTTCATGGTAAGTGCCTAGTGCTGAAGATACCACACATTAATCACAGCACATGGATAAATCAAGCTGACACTGACAAAGTAGCTTCATCCCTGCTGGCAGCTTTCATAGTACTGGAAGGTGCTAGATAGGCTGCTCAGAGAAAAAGGTATCAACAGTCCCACCCAGCTGCAAACCTGTGAGCTATAAAAGTGAACCACATGGCAATAGCAGCACATATTTTATAGAGGGTCCAATCAGATTTAAGGCCCACACAGGAGTAAACATATTCCTGGACTACAAATCTAGCCAAGAACCAA